>BLKR01003365.1:0-148856 GCA_011170035.1 Teleogryllus occipitalis
TTTTCCAATGGATAGTGCTAATTACACCGATTAATATGCCGTAAAGTTTATTTTCGTGTATTCTTTTGTTTCTTTGTTTTTTTTTTCAAAAATTATACAAATGTATTTTTTTAAAATATCGATCTCGCCTTAAATATGCACATTTCCATCGATTTGTGTACATTATTGCATTTGTGAGTGGAAGTGCTTCAAATTACTTCACATGAATTTTTTCGAAAACTCAATAGATTCGTTGGAAAAAGAGCTTCAAATTTCACATTTACAGTAATGCTTCATCGTCATTTTCTTAAAGACGGTTTCAAATTTTTCAAACAAAATGGCTATATAGGACGAGGTTTTACTGTTCTTTAATATTCTGGAAGTAATATTTCGGTTCTACTAGGAAGAAACCGAAAAGTTAAGAAAATGTCAAAAAAATGTTCTTTGGGTGACGATAGATGGCAGTTGGCCAGAGAAGGGAGCAAGATTTTAAAGCCAGTCCACACCAAGGAAATTAGAAAAATTTGCTACGAGAAAGTCTGTAGCACCTCCTGTTAATTTCTAAATCTGAATCATTAAAAATGCTGGACAATTATCCGACTACAAAAATGCGTTTGTTTTTCCTTATAACTAGAGTCCGGATAATGACCTTTTCTGCCTATTTTATTTCTTTGAATGTATTTTTAGGCAACTTGTTATCAATGTTTACCTCAGAAATGGCTTTTGCCAGGGTTTTATAATGCCTATTTTAGAGATAATTGCCTAATCGAACGTTAAGAACCTGTAAGTTCCTATATTGAATTTCCCGCATTTTTAATATTTTTGTTCACTATATTTTGTTTTCTACTATTATTTTTTCAGAAATCACTAATGGGTCATTTTTTTCAAACAAGTAACAACCGCGTATAAATCTGCCTGAGCGTCCTCCAATCGAGAAGCTCTATGCCCTGCGTGTTCTTGCCTGTAACGCGTCGAGCAGGGACACCGCTTCACGCAAGGCGAGAGACGTGTGAGAATTTGACACCGTGCGGGTTACTTTATCTACTTCGACGAAGCCCGTCAGGGCGCTCCAGGGAACAGGAAATTGCTCTCGTCTTTCCGATCTTCGCAATGATTAGTGAGATATCTGTTCCTTACCAACAACACAACAGACAAAAAAATAGCGCTCCCGGCATCTTTTGCTTTTAGAAGGTGGAATTAATTACACAAGAAAGACGGAGTTTTCTTCGAGAATTTTGTATTGGTTTCGAAGTCTGCTGCTGTCATTGCCATTGCCATTGTTAAGCATGCTTGCTACAATGCCAAAAGAGAAAGTTTCAAGAAATGCATTGCTAAAAGAGATTCACGGCCGACTAGAATGTATTTTTTTACCAGTATTGTGAAAAAGTGGTAAACTGCAAAAATATTTCTTACAACATAAAAACACTGCAACTCGTGCAAAAAAATGCAGAAAAAGTGAGAATAACTATTCAATCCTTCTTCGGGAAGTACAGTCAAAAGATGAAGACAAGAAAGAATATCAACACTTACTTGTGCCATGTCACAGACATTCCGTTTTCAAAACTTGAAAATTCAACATTTAACCAGTTTAACCAACCAAAAATACAGAATATAAAATTCCACACGAGTCAACTCTTAAGAAATACTATATAACTTCACATTATGTTTTGGCAATCGACGAAATTCCATTTGTTTTTAGAGAAATGTGTTCATCCTTTATGTAGTACGTATTACGTCTAAATTTCAATATTATTCAATCAGAATGCCCTTTTTCCTGCCTATTTTTAAGTTTTTACTTCCTACGTGACTACCTATTTCAACTATAATGCCTATTTGCCTGCTTATTTTCGACCTATTTAGTTCTTAAATGTACGAGCTCTTCTTATTACTACTTACTACGTATACTACTAGTATACGTTCTGATGATTTGTTTGAATAACTGGTCGCTTTAAAAGAAAATTCCGCTTATGAGAGTTAGACTTATAAGTTATTGTTCAGAAATTTATAACTGTTAAGTAGTAATTAATTGTAATTGACAATTACAATTCATACATTTAAATACTAAATTTGAAGTATTTTGCCCAACCCTGAACACAAATACAACCATGCCCGAGGCGGGACTTAAACCCGCGATCCTTCGGTCCGAGATCGCAGCGGCACTACTGCCTTAGCGATCTCGGCCACCCGGATCGGCTTTGTCATCTTTATATGATCTTTTGGGAACGCGAGAAAATATATTCTGGAGTTTACGACCTCAAAATGGTGGGGCAAAGGAAGTAGAGGTAAGATAATGAAAATGAACTCAAGGCTAATAAACTTGTTCAAAACAATTTTAAAAAAAGAACATAGTTTATGCGGTTTTCACCTTCACTTACTGCTACCTTCGACCTGGAGAACGAAAAAACGAGTTATCCACATTTTATTTTTTCCGCAGGAAAATAATAGGTATTATTAATAGTTTGGTGTAACTCAGTTATTCTTAAATACTTAAAGATTCTCCATGAGTGTTTACAGAGTGTCTTTAGTCTTGAAAACTTAAAAAGCTATCAAACTTTTAAAATAATTCAAAAAAAGTGGGAAAAAACATCATATTTGAGTAGAATGGAGCAAACGTTTACGGTTAAATAGAAATCGCAGACTAGTCGATTTTGCATAGATTCCCGCAAACTGCGCATTGTTTTATGGTTTACTATTTCATTTGTGTGTGTTTACGGACCTCAAACAAAACATGTAACGGTCTTGTTAATATCCGTGCGGGCCTTTCTGTTTCTTTATGCCCGAGGGCCTTTTGCATACTTTATGGCCCGCTCTAATACCAGCACAACACATACAACATTTTTATGAATTCGATTTATTGAAGTTGCGATGCAAGCAAGTACAATAAATAAATGGCATAATGCTCAAATAAGTAAAATAGCTCGTTATAAACCTTATTTTGCTTGATTGATATGAAAATTGCAATTGTGGGATGTTCCCGAGAATATTCAATTGCCACCATCACTCATATTTCACTGTTACGTATCACCTTTTTTAGAGACATAGTACGTGCTTCTTGAGTAACATTACTACTGAAGTAATTAGATGTATAAGGAAAATCGGCTAACACCCTAGAAATGTTATTTTTTTGGTAATACTAAATAACTTTTGGCAATAGAAGCAAATAACCTAAAAGTCCAGTTTATTCAACGCAATGTATACTGTTATACACTGTTATATAACTCCCAAATACTCCATAAACATTTTCATATATTTATCGAGATTTTACTGGAAACCACTGTCCGTAGTTTTTTTTAGCTTTTTCGTGAATTTCCGTGGGAACTTCACAATATTCTATTTTGTACGAAGAAATCAGTCCAATAACGATTATGCATAATAGTAATTAGATACATACTGTTTTGTTTATCTGACGTCATATTGACAAATGGAATTGAAAATTTATTTTGCTACTTAGGAATACGTGGAATACTTCCGGTGGTAGCGTTTTCTAAGCAATTACTACAAAATACACAAAGTAAATAAACTGAGGTTGTCTGGTATCAATTATCTATTTGTGCTGAAGATCTTTCCGATCGCGTAGCGATCATCGTCAGAGCTGGAAATTACATTAATAGATATAAATTATACATTAAACCAAAT
This sequence comes from Teleogryllus occipitalis, assembly GCA_011170035.1. Classification (NCBI taxonomy): domain Eukaryota; kingdom Metazoa; phylum Arthropoda; class Insecta; order Orthoptera; family Gryllidae; genus Teleogryllus; species Teleogryllus occipitalis. Next base: position 3,616 of record BLKR01003365.1, read on the forward strand.
ATCTTCATATTAATATGTACAAAAGAAGAAGTATACAGATGCGTAAGCAAACTAGATCGGTCATACCTTATAGCTGCTGGGCGGAAAACGAAGTTCTGCGGTTTTTTAGAAAAAGTTTTCTAGAAATAGTTTTCTAAAAAACCGCAGAACTTCGTTTTCCGCCCAGCAGCTACAAGGTACAACCGATCCAGTTTGCTTACGCATCTGCATACTTCTTTTGTACATATTAATTTGTAGATAATTTGGTTTAATATATAATTTATATCTATTAATGTAATTTCCAGCTCTGACGATGATCGCTACGCGATCGAAAAGATCTTGAGCACAAATAGATAATTGATACCAGACAACCTCAGTTTATTTACTTTGAATTAATAAGGTATCTACATCACCAACAGTCTAATTAACAAATACACAAAACAAACATCAAACAATATTAAAATATTTACATGTTACTAAATACAATTTTACAAAATTAGTGTATTAACCCTATTTATTTAGTCTATTTTTAAAATGTTTGACATTCTGAGGGAAAGTCTCCAGTCCTGCTGCAGGTAATTCGTTCCGATTTTTTATCGTTCGGTTTACAAATGAGAATTTACCTACATCTGTTCTGTTTTCTTTGCCGAATTTTGAAACCATGATCCTTTCACGCGACGTAAGTTGGTTTTGATAGTCTTGCCCGTACTTCACCCCTCGGACGATCCCCTCTTACTGATTTGAATAATGCACAAAGACGCGATTTCTCTCTACGTTTTTCCAAAGGTTCCCACGATATCAATTCAGAATTTGAACGTCCTCTCCTAGCAAATTTTGCGGCATATTTTTTGTACTTTCTCGAGATAATTTATTTGCCCTAAACGATAAGGGTTCCAACATATGGAGCCAATGACTTATACAATGCATCTTTTCACTTCAGACGCAAGAAAAATTACAAAATGTTTCGAATTTTCGTTTGATTCAGCAAGGAACTAGAAAACCATAAAGTTTTATATGCGCCACGGGCGTTACTAGATGTTTTTGCCCCTCAGGCGACTTCCAACCCCTCAGGCCAGAGGCCCTGGGGTTTGGAAGTCGCCCTCGAGGAAAAAACATCTACTTAAAGCCCTTGATACATAAATAACTATTAGTTATTTGCTCCCGACCGGTAAAAAGGTTGAATCAATTTTTTGCCGCTTCTCATTTATAACATAAATGTTTCAGGATGACTAAGAATAGTGTTCATAACGTCTCAAGCACAAATCCTGCGTTAAGAGAAATTTCTAGAAGTAATAGTGTTATAAAGTCAAAATATACCTACTAGAATCTACCAGAGAAGTGTTCCCCAAACATCTTACTTGAACAAGAAAAATCTCTGCGTTGTATCTTTACATTTAGGGCCGACATAGCACATGGCCCCATCTTAGTGGCTAATTCCCTTTGAAATGGTCCAGAATTAATTAAATTGGACGCCTCATCATCTCAGAAAAATGCAAATTAGTTACATTTTTTCTAGTCCTTCAAAAGAGATATTGCGGTCGAAATTTTAGATAAAAATCCAAAATTCCAATTTTTGGGAGGGTGTAATTTTAAATGGCACTCTACTTATTATTGATATTTTACATATAGTAACAACAATTACGGTAAACGCAGAGAATAAATTAAGGCTGTGGCTGTATTCCTTCTTTGAAAAATTACTCTGTGAAAATGGAAATTTATTCATTTGCGTTCCATAAGTTTGTTTGCAAATATTACCCGAATAAAAACATGTTAGATAGACAATTATCACTTTGATTGGCAGGGAAGAGTTTACTGAATCCAATGTATTTCTATTTAAAAACCTACAACAACATTGCGCTGAGTAATTCACAAAACCGTAAGTCTGTAAACGCGAAAAATGGCGCGCGGCTTAAAACATAAATGGCCAACTGCGAACCACATCCAATAAAAAATTTTAAGTATGCATTTTTTCTGAGATAGACGAGTGACTAGTTCTTGACCACGGCAAATGGATTCACTCTAGTGCTTGTGCCATTCTTATATGTAGGTAGCCAGTTTCTCATTCACGCACTCAGAGACATCGCACACATTCAGACTTTTAAGCGTCCGGGAAGCGGTTTGACTAGAAATAGGATACAGGGGTTATTAGGAATACACCCCATGCCACAAACAACTAAGGGTTCAAGGAGGGTGTCCCATATGTAGACGCTTGCATCACATGCATCCGCCATTCGGCCTCCGGCACCCGGGCCATGATAAGATACGTGAGGAAAGCTGATGCATGAAGGGTGGGCGTATGAACAAATTATGAATTTGTTTATACGTCAAACCGACCGGTACGGAATTCTATTGGTGGCGCCACTACAGTTACTGATGTGACATTGGAAACAAAACGTCAATGTTACCAATTATCGATGTTCAAAATTAAAACATCGATCAAAAACAATGATTTTAAACATTGATGTGATGTTTTAAAACCTTTTAGTAATGTCTAAAATAAAATTCATGGGCAACAAAATTTAATTTTATCGTGACCATGTTTATTAATTTATAAAGAAGATTAAACTGAAAACAAACTAGAAAGAATAAGAACAAATAAAATAGTACGAAAGCCTGGGGGCCACAATAATCTCAAGAGATCTTAGCTTCCTGAGTTCGCTGAAGAAGAGCAACATACGCCGCCTCTCCTTGTGCGAAACACAAGGAAAGACGTACGAAATACCAGGGCATCGGGGTCATCCTAAGCGAAAGATAGTCTGCTCGATGAAGATAGTGCCATTCGTGCACTCTATGGATCAGAACGTTAACTACTGCGCCTGTTCGATTTTGCCACCGTCTCGTCCATAAGAGACATACAAACTATACACCAACAGTAATCTTTATACAGCGTTAAGTGGGCAGAGACGGTGCCAATCCGTAAGTGGCTCAGCGGTTTAGAAAGCGGCCGGTAGATAGCACTACGCCCTGAGCGTTTGAAGAGAGTATTGATAGAGCATCGAAGGACTAAACACTCGTTCAAATTACTTCAAAGAAAAATATTTTGAAGAAACGATATTTTATACCAATTTTTGTGACGAATTTTTTTCCCCCTTCCTTTTTGTTGGTGGTTCCATGACATCATGCCACTGCTCTGCAAGTCGCCACTGGTCCAAACGATAGAATCATAAAGCCGGCGAGAAAAAAGGTTTTAATTGAGTATTAACCAGTTCTGGCGCTCAAGTTACAGATGTTTGAATAACCAGAAGATGGTGGTCGTAATAAAATTTAGATTTTTCTGAAAATATTTATAAATATCTAATATATGCCGATCGGATGGCCGAGATGCTAAGGCAGTAGGCCTGTAGCGATCTCGGAACGAAGGATCGCGGGTTCGAGTCCCGCCTCGGGCATGCTTGTATTTGTGTTCGTCCTTTCATCCCTCATCATCACCCTTTCACTTCATTTAGTATTCCCTGCAAAAAGACAGGAGGCCCTTACCCTTAATGGGATCTCAGTTAGCTAATTAAAAAAACACCAATTAACAAATATAAATTGAAAGTAATTAGTTGAGACCGGAAAAATATGTACTAGTAGTACGAAAGTCAAAATATGTAGTACACAAATATATAATGAAAACAGTACGGATATGTATTAAATATATAAAATCGGGTAAAATATGTAGTATTAAAATGCACAAATTATAAAACACATTTACACAATACAAAATTACATTTATAACAAATATCCTAAACAAATTTTAAAAATAATACAAACGTATTAAAAATAATTTGCGAAGCACAGTTTGTCGTACACTTTGCACCATCCAATTTCCCATCAGTGGTAAAAGCTTCATCCATTGCTGACCAGGCCATAGTTTTGCAGCCAGTCTAGACGCCATAGAAGCCATCTTACAAACTGGAGATATCTACGACCAACAAACATCACTGCAAGGTGCAACACACTCATCGACGTCGGCAATCGCCTAAGTTTCTCGGGAATTAAGGTTAAAGGTCACTAAACGCGGTGTCAGTGCTAATTTTCGCACCTAAAGGTGAAAATGATCTGAGTCAGTGGTGCGCACTTCCTGCCACAGAGATAAGGGAAGCAGGCGCGCCGGTTTGTGAGAACATCACACGTATTCACGTATGGTACCTGGAGTAGACCACGCAGTAATGTTGGAAAATGCTGTTTTTTAAAAAAAAGTACATTTTGTCATAAAAATATATATAATAAAATTGAAAAAATTGATCGATTTTTTGTGTGAAAATAACAAAATATGTAAAATACGTAATGTAGTCCTAAATACATGAAAACATGTAACGAAAAAATTTGATATTATGTTAGGACGGCGACGATTTGCCAAAATTACAAATTTGAGAACGGTAAGTAGAAAGGCAAAAAATATACAATGAAATAAAAATCCCGTCTCGACTAATAACCTTTCGCAGGCTACAATAAATAACAGCGTGGGCCGCATGCGGCCCCCGTGTCACCAGTTGGACAAAACTGACATGGGGTATCTGGACTGGATAGAACACAGTAACAATGAATGATAAAATGCTGATTTTTTTAAAATACTACTTTTCAAAAAAAAAAAAAAAAAAAAAAAAAAACGAAAATTAAAGAAAGTTGATAGAATAAAAAATATTTTGGTGAAAATTCCAAAATATGCAAAATATGTAAAATAGCAGTATCAAATATTATTTACATATTGTGTAAAAATATGTAACGAAAAATTGGATATTTTGTTAAGGCGGCGACGCGGTTTTGCGAGAAACGATTCGAAATATCAAGAGGTTTTATTTTCTACTTTTACGTTTGTTTAAGGCAGACGTGTCAAGGTAGCGAGCAAAGTAACAGGCTTACTAGAGCTCGCGAGCACTGCGTCCAGAAAAGCTGGCGCGAGATTTAAAAGAAAGAGTTGTACAAATTCCTCCAGTGGATGTACGTCACTGGATACCTGGCCTATGACAGTCTTTGGAAGAAGTTACTTGACACAAATTTATATCTATTAATTCCCATTTTGTCTTTAAGGCCAAGAAATGATCCATTAAAATGACATAATACATCAGTCCGATTTGAAATTCTCAATTGAAAGTAAATCTTAAAAAAAGAATAAAAAATTTCTTGATTTTGTAATCTTGTTTACTTAAGAGTGATATAAAAACGAACTTTTTACATTCAGATTAGAAGGTTTTACAGACAAATATTTTTGTCTGTTAAAAGCGCTGTCCGTCCGTAAGCGATATTTGTTAACGTATGGAGATTTGTTAATTTATTTCATATTATTGCTAAAAACAATAAACAACTAAATAATTTAATATCAACACAAAACGAAAACAAGGAAAGAATACGCCAATTAAACATATTCCTGTCACTTAGCACATATGTTTATATAAGGAAGAATTTAGTAAGAAAATAAACATCAAACAGTAATAAATAGTGAAGAATACAAACATAATACAATTCTCAATCATTTGATCACTGCAGCGCCGCTGACCAGGAGGTCCTAGGTTTGAGTCCTGACGGCGGCAGGATTTTCGACTAGGTCGAATTCAGCTAGGTCGAATTCAGTCGCTGTCTGGAGGAGAATTCTAGCGGCCGGCTGCTCTGATCGGTAGTTTTCCGTGGTTTCTCCGATCAACACCAGGCGAATGCCGGAGCAGTACCCTAACAAACGGGCCACGGACCGCGCGCGATCTTTCCTGCCTCTTCCTTGTTCTCTCCTCTCCTCTTACACACACACTTACACTAACATGCACTACACTATCACATATTCAGGGAGACCGGTCGGGAGCTTAGAGCTTGTTCCGGCTGGGGTGGTGCCCCGCTGGAGGGAGAGTTCTAGCCGACGGTAGGTCGCCCCACTAGCCGACGGTAGGTCGGCGCCGGATCTCCCCATCCGGCGGGGGAAGATCACCGCCATCTCCCGAGAAAAAAACATGCACTACATTCACGGGACTAATGACCGAAGCAGTTGACGCGCCCGGAAACACGAAAAAATCAATTATTTGATGGAAAAATATCTGGCGAACATATTTTCTTATGAAGCCACTATTCACCGCCTCGCGCAGCTCCAACTTGCGCATGTTCACTCCCTTTCTGAAATTTAAGGGGAAATGTGAGCGGAGTCAGGGGAAGTTGCCCTAGCCCGTGCCCGCTGGAGCACGGAAGAGTCATATTTATGAAGCTCTGCCAGCAGAGCTCTTAGCGGCCTGCCATCTTGGAGGGCTTGCTGGGAGGTCAAGGGGCGACTGTAATTGGCTGGGGGCCGTTCATAAATCGCAAAACCGAACACTGGCAGCCTGTTAGGCCTGGCAGGCCCCTGGCAGAGGATTATAAATACGGCCCGGACTCCCCAGGCGAGCAAGTAGCCCGTGGGGGCGCGATTTGACGCGAATGCTTGAAGGTGTTTAAATGTGAAATTTACGAGATTTTTTGAGGCTAAAAGGTTTGAAATATTCTGAAAATAATCTTGGAGACTCTCTGAAATGTTAAAAGGAAAATGGAATTACGCAGCTAAAGGATTTCCGATCAGTTAATAATATTATTTTCATGTCGAAAAATAAAATGTAGATAAAAAGCAAAACATACATTCTTCGTTCTCCAGGTCGAATGTAGAAGTAAAAAGGAGGAGAAAACCGCATAATATTAATTTTTTAATTGTTTTGATCGGGTTTATTAGTCCAGAAAAGCATTAATCCCCCCAGGTTTTTGTCACTATCTTACTCCGCAACTCCCTTTTCTTATATTACAAAATCTTACTTGAAAGTGTGCTTTTAGCAATATATTTTCGCAGTATGAATGCCGGCGGAGCGGGTGAAGCTGCTAAATATTTGATTGCTATAAATAAATATCAGTGTCATATATTCGGTTAGTTGAGACAAATTTGTCATGTATTTTGTTTGTAATAATTTCAGCACAAATCCATGACTTGGAGCGCGTTCGAACCCGCAAACTTGAGTACGCCAATTATTGTAGTGATTCTTCAATTTAAAAAATATTTTCTTTATCACTTCATCACAATTTTCACTCGAAATAACCCCTCCGTTTTGTTGTGATGTCGAGGACGTTCCCCTTCGCATGTTGTTGTAATCGCCTGTAAGAATCGATTAGTTGGCGTGCGAAGAGAGACCGAGCCCTGTACTACAGCGTGACCTACGTTTTGTATACTTCCCCTTTCGGTGGCATTGTCAAGGTCACAGCAGATCGATGCCGGGTCTTACAATTGCAAATGTTGTTCGAGTGTTTAGAGAAAGTATTTCTATGTTCGATATGAACATTTTATTTGAACATTAAAAGGTAGAATCATTGTATTATTAATTTTCGGGTATACATTTGCAGGATCTTTAGCTAAAAAATTGATAATGTATCTTTTCAATCACGCACAATACACAATATAAACAATAAAATATCTCAACTATCTCTGTAATATTTTAATCATTATTGTAAAATATTCATATCCGTAAAAATATTTCGAGTTGATTTTCAGTCTGATTTCTTGGGGCTTACAGATGTAGTTATTGCCTTTATTTTGGGCGTTTTTGGTTCTGAGTAATAGGTCCGTCTGAAATGTTTCGCATAGTTACGGGTATTTTGACAAAAATAAAATTTATATATCTATTTTAACTGTAATTCTTCCATTTCACTAAATGTAACGAATAATGATTAACTTTATACATTAAATATAAACACAAAAGAGACGCTTAAATAATATTGTGTGCGAGAACGTATTAAGAATAATTGTAATTCAGTGCTATCGTCGTCATTCTCGTCCTAGAGCTTGTCCATGCAATCCATACTCACCTTCATCCGTGTCTTTATTCTCCAGCTCTGTTGCTCTTCTATTCTATTATAATTATATCATAATATCCATCATTGCAAATTACTTTCTAAGAACACAACCAGTATGTAATTGTTGTTTGTTGCTTTCTCGAAAACTTAGTACATATACATGTACTGTGTGGAAAATCGATGTCGTTATTTTGGGGATACGAGACGAGAAAACGGGCACAACAACCACAAAAACAACAACAACGTATTCTCAAATAACAGCGAGTCGTCCCTGCTCCTCGCATGCTGTTTCAATTTCATGTTGGGCGATTTCGATCGTTTGACTATCGCGCCCCTGAAGCCCTCATGCACGCCGAGTTGCAGGTGGCGCCAGCGGACGCTGAGCGAAACATTAAGAGTGACTCTCACTGTCGGCCTCGAGCATGTGTTTATTTGAGTGAGGGTTGTGAATGTACGCAAGACTAGTGTTTTACGGTGTCTGCTTCAGGCGACTGAGAAATAGTGTCAATATTTGCGTGCGAATTCATTGGGCGACTGGAAAGTGACACTACTTTATTCATGCGTGTGCGTTTGTTGACTCGTTTCATTCGTGTGGAGGTTATGTTAACTTTCGTAACGTGTATTAATGTTTATTTTCGGTGACAGTTTTCTAATGTGTAAAGTTTAGATGAACGGATAGCTTTCCTTTCAAGATAATTAGTAAACTTCCTTTAAAACTTTACATTTAAGTCAATTTGAGCATTGTGTTGCGTTCAGGAATCGGCGGATAGGGAGCAGCACCTGTTCGAAACACACAGCTTGTTTCATCGTTCGTTGGCCAGTTTAGATGGGGATTCCCTCGACCTGTCGCGGCAATGTATAATAGTGGTTGTCAAGGAGACAGGTGATAGCACATTTGTTTTGCGATTGTGCAACGTGTATCGCCGAAGTACCAGAGCGGGGTTTACAACATTAATCGGCGAATATTAAGCCGTGACCTCGCGTGCATTACAAATCGAAGTCCATCGTTTTGCGTCACGAGCAAGATCAGGTGTTGACAAATCGGGATTACACCGCGTCCGGGGTGATTCCGCGCATCGGACCGTGTCTCGCGCCGTGAATGACTGTTCTTTCGGGAGCGCCGCCGCTTCGGCCCGCCCGCGACCCGTTTTGCCCGCCACCGTCGCCCCTGCAGCCTCCGCCGTCTCTTCGCGCAACTATTCTTAGCCCGGGGCGGCAGCGGCGGCGTGACGTGGCCGGCCGTTTTGGCGCGCTTTAGCGGGCCCGCAAGGTTGCATTATATCGGCTGCCTGTGTTCGACTTCAAAGTCTCGCCTGCGCGCTCGCCCTTTGCACGCTCGCACACCCGCGCACGAGCGTGCGTGCACCACGCCCCCTTCCCCTCGAGTGGGCCTTCCGGTGCGTGTGCGTTCCGGGGCGTGTTCCGGGTCGAAGTGCGTGCTCCGCCGGTCGAGAAGCTTCCGACCGGAGACCGCCGCCGCCGCCGTCAGTCTTCCCCGCGCAGCGCTCCACGTGGTGTCGCTTCGCTCCGCAGCAACGGTCCGTCCAGCGAACGCAACGATGAACACGTGGTTCGATTTCGACGACGACTCGCCGCCGCGGGCCGCGTTCGGCGCCGCGCGCCGCCTGGGGCGGTGCTCGGTGACGGCGTCCAGCCGCACCATGGCGGCCACCGCCACGGCGCGCACCGCCCACGCCACCATGACGGCGAGCGCGCTCACGCACGAGCGCGTCGTGTCCATCCTGGAGGAGGCCCGCTTCCAGCGCCCGCCCCCGGCCATGCCCGCCCGCCCGCGCGCAGCCGCCGCCGCCGCCGCCGCCGCCGCCTCGCCGCCGCCGCCCTCGCGCGCCGCCCGCGGCCCCGCCCACGCCGCCCCCGACGGCGCCGAGCGCTTCGCTTCCCGCCGCATGGAGCTGGCCGAGAGGTTCCGCTCGCTCATCCAGGTCAGTACGCAGCCGGCCCCCGCGCTGCCGGTTGACCCTGCCACGCCCACTTCTCCATCGGGTGGATATTTTATGCGCGAGGCGCCTTTTCCTAGAATGCAATAATTATTTATGTATGTTAATGCCGAAAAAGTGCAAATAATGGACGCAGTTCAAGTCTGAAGGCCGAGATAATATATAAGGTTTATAACCAAGTCCGTAACTCTGCAAACTTCAGGCCGTGTGCCATTCAGTACTTTTCGTAATACATCGTGTACCATCTAATTAAGTCACATGAATAAGATATGCAATTTCTCTGAATAGAAGCACTTAAAAGCAATCTTCAGCCTCAATTCGCATGTTTCTATTGACCAAACGGACGCCGGCCGTTAAGAGCGGCTTTTCGTTCCTCTGTTTAGTGACTGTATAACAGTACAATATTACGAAAACGTAATGTATGAACCCACACTAGATTGATCCAGGCGGTGTGTCTTAAGAGCACCTCGGGTAATAAAAATCGTGTAGGTTCGGGTATCGTAAAATAATGGGGTCTTAAACATTTTTACAGTATTGTGGGGAATGTTTTTGGCAAGGAGACTCGAGGTGCCAGTGGGTGAGCGGTTACGTCATGTGTTATGGACCATCTTTCCGGGTGACTGGCGATATGTTACAAGCGTCCTTGACCATCTTTTGCCAAAAGTTTGTTATTCACCAGAAATGCCCCAAATAAAATGTCTCGGTTGTATTAGGCTTGTCTGTTTTGCTGCTGTTTATTATTAGTGGAAGCCGATGAAGTGTTCTTGAAGTTTTTTTCGTAGATAGAAAGCACTTTTAACCAATAGATTCTGAGATAGCCCTGTCTATCGGTTGTATTATCAACTGTGGACCACCTCCATAACTACTAAATGTTTCACGATATCGAATTTGAGTTTTCGCCCTACAATTCTAAATGATGGGCCAGGTAATATGCAGATAAATTGTCCGAAATACGTTTTGTTTTGTAGGAATTTAATCGTGTTAGATTTTTTGAAATTGAACTACTGTATATTGTCTTTTCGCCTGTAATGGATAGATCAGAAACAGACTAATAAAACGCTGTAGTGTTTGTTAATGTTTTAAAATTAATGTTGAGTAAAAGAAATGTAATTATGGTTCGTGATTTGAAAATTCACACAGTTGTTGGTACGGGCAGTATTTACTTTAGCAGCTCTCTCAGCGACCGTCTACAGAGCAGTTGGCCTTCGCTGAGCACAGACCTTTAAATTGAAAAGAGAGCCAAGAGGAGGCGTAACTGCAGCAAACCATGGTCCCTACAGGAAGGACATAGAAACACACCACTATTAATGATCAGAATGAAAGAAAATGTTTTCCTTCTATTGATTCTACTAATTTGAATGTTTCTTTTATAGATTGAAATTCAAAAAATATGAATCATCAAAAAGAACGATATGATAACATGAGAAAGATTAAAGATCATTTTCAGACGAGAGACGAATCATGCTCGATTTGTAATAGCTTTAGAAGCCAGCCAGCATTTTAAAACATTTCGAGCACAAGGGACGGGAATGAATAGTTGAAGATTTTTTACGATAATATCTCGAGATAATTGATCTGATAACAGATTGGTCGTGGTTATTCTTTACTGTTAATCGACTTCTTTGTTAGTACATGAATTAACACAAGTATAACAATTTGTATTGTACTCCTCTTTTGTGACATTTTCATCACGACTGATGCATTGCATATTTTGCCTTTCTGTCGAGGCGATTTCTGTGCAAAGAATAACCAAACCGTTGGATAGGGTAAGTGGTGTATTGAATTGTTCTGCACATTCTCTATATCTCACGTTTTAAGATTTTTTTCTGTGGGGGAAAGTGAAAAATGTGAATGAGTGTCCAGGGCTCCAGAACACATGTGAAAGGTGGTATCAAGCTCGAAACACTGCGATCATTCGACAGCCTTTGAAATTAGGGCCGCAGATGTGTATTGGTTTTGGATATTTGTAAATTTATTGAGATGTCAATCGTATTTGTATCCATGAGTATTTTGAATTATGATTGCTGTTTTATACTTTTGATATATTGATTTACTAAGTAGAAAGTAGATTAACAGAACAGAATCCACCGCCTCTTTCCCTCCCTGCCACCGCTTTCAGTTAACATACCTCGGCGCAAGACGGTCACCTGGCGAAGGTGATCGCTACAAGGGCTGATGAACAATATATATATATATATATATATATATATATATATATATATATATATATATTTCATACAATGTATTGCGTATTATTTCAAACCACACGCCAGGAAATATATATTTGTATTCTGCATCACTTTTAAATTATTAACAAATGATACATCATTGTTTTCTTCTTTTCATGATCTATTGCAGATGAAAAAAACTTTATAATGTGGTTCCATTAAAAAATCAAAATGATTGAGATTTTCCGAAACTGAAAATATTACTAACAATATTTCTGTCTTTTGATTCATATTAGGCGAAAACTGCTTTTCGATATCGTGAACCGTTTAGACATTGTGGGAGTGGGACACTCGTCATATGAAGGGGTCAGCTCAGATAGTAACATTTTCGTCATTGAAATTGGGCAAAAAATAAAAATCTCGTGTGTACCACGGGCGCTATCTGTGTCGAAAGATCTCGGGCCAAAAGCCCTCGGGCTTCTTGTCGCCGCTCGAGCATTAGAACCCTTACAAAGCTCTTGATGCATAAATGACCATTTTACTTTCTGATGAGGGACTTCGGTTTGAAACCTCGTATCTTATTTCTCGATGTGACTATTGCGAAGCAGTTGTTTCTTCCGCTCTTCGGAGCAGCTCTTGGGCTCTGCTGTGAACTGCTTTCGCATGCGAACGGTAATCTCTTCGACACAGTCTGACTGTAGTGTGACCGTCCAGTCAGAGACGAAAATGTTCAGGTAGTCGCAAAACCTTCAGTGCTGAAGCAAAGTTTTAAGGGAAGACTGATTTTCCATTTATGTGTGCCGTCCAGTACAGTTTTTTTACGTAACTCTTAACATTAGTTTTTGATAAAGAAAAGGGCGCGTTTGAACCGTAAGTGGTCCAGTTCAATGTATATGTATTTTCTCACGCAGTCGGATGATCATATGAAGAAAAACAAGTGTTTCACAAAAATGTTAAACCAGATCTTCGAAACCGCAGTGTTGTTCCCCCGGGCCTCAATATCCAACCTAATGTTCTGTTTAAATACTTTTGTTCAGAATCTAAGTCATTAAAAATTTTATGGATGCAAAATCTCCCGAAGCATTTCAAAGATAAATGAAGTATCGTCTACGTTTTGATAGCATATGTGTTTTATAATATAACTTATTGTTCCACATCATGTTTTCGTGAGACTGTTTGGACAATTTGAAATGAAGTAGTCATGTTGACTACCTCATCATGAAAAAAGTCATGTTGACTTGAACTTCCATGGCCGCACCGGAGCTCGATATTTTCAGTGTGACGCGTGATGCGATAAACAACTCTCCGGATGTCTGTGGTATCGAAAGTCTTACGAAAGATAAGGAAAACCGAAATTGAGTGGGTATCAAGAGAACATCCTCATCCAAGTATAACTAAAGTTCCGACACACTCAGAAGGTCAGGGCAAAAGCGCGTTCTGCGCATGTGTCAGCATTGGAGTGTTTCCTGGTTTTATACTTGTTTGTACTAGATAACTGCAGTGTCTTTTAAAAGAAAATGTAAGTCAAGTGAAGAGTTGGAAATGCGCTCATTAACTAAGAGGAATTTCCTCCGTTGAATAATGGATTTGTTAATTTGAATTCTCTCGTATGAAGTGCCAATAAATAGAAATGTCAGAATCACATGAGTTTATACAGACGGTTTAATTGCCCTGTTTGCAATTTGTTAAGATCTTTTTCTTATCAGTGTTTGTGCAGGGAATTCTCAGGGTTATTTTATATGGATGTGTAGGAAAACGTGAGTGTTGAGAAGTAGTGTGAAGGCAGTAGGTGAATTCATTAAATATATGCTTGCATGCTGGACGTTCTTGTGCTCACGAAATCAATATTCACTGATTATGTTCACAATTCGTGTGTGGAAGAATTAAATAAAATAAATTTATTCTAAAATGCTCCAAGGCCACGCTAACTTAATAGCGGAGGCAACTGTAGCGGCAATCGTTCTCTCGTAGAGTTGTAAAACAGCTGACATGTGTGACCCATAACCTTCGAAATCGTACCCTATTTCGTAGTATCCCAGAAAAGAAAAGTAGGAGTTTTTGTTGATGGTCACAAGCATCACGTTAGGGATAGGGAATACAAGAAAATAAGATGAGTAGAATCCGGACCAACACATTGCTGTTTCTGCCCATGTCGAGGTAGCGCAGTGCACTGTCCAGTGTTATGTGAGGGTGTAGTAGTCCCTGCGTCACTGCGTTGTACTACATCCATCACCCCTGGTCGGGGCGAATATTTGGTTTGCCTGATCAATACGTTATTAAGAAGTCATGATTTCTTTTCTTTTGTATCTTCTCGGCTTCGGTATTTTAACTCAGACCAAACTATGTCACATCTACTGTGCTGCCTAGTATATTGCTGTAAGATTTTGGCTGTTTGAGACCGTACATATAAATGGGTCACTGAATAGTGAATGTTTTGTATAATTCTGCCTATGTATATTTTAATGAGTTTTCTGATATTTTTGTTTAATAAATCGTATTTTGTCTTTCCTTTGATAAAAGCGGATTCTAGTTTACGAATTCGCTTTCATATTAGTATTTTAAAGAGATTTAATCGAATTACTTATTTCCTATGCAAATAGTAATATTTTTGAAATTTTCTATTTTATTCCAAATCGAGTAAAATCTGTTTAAACAGAAACCTGTATAAGCTGGAAACCTGCCTTAACCAGAAAATGTATCCTGCCTGTGAAATTAAATGGCATCTTACACAGCATGAAACGAAATCTCTCCAATGCGGAATAGGAACGGTTTTTCATGTCTTGCTGGAAACAAAATCTTTGTAAAACGAAATTCTTCTGAATTGATTGCAATTGGCAGAGACACGCGAGATGTACTTAAAGAAATGAATGCATCTTGTAAGCTTGTTTTAAATTCTCTATCCTTGTGACACGCGATTTAGTCGTGGCAGACGGACATTGAAGGAGAGGAATTTGAGCTGTCAGCATAGAATTCGAACTTGGTGTAGTCCTTCGTCTCAAGGCGTAGTCCCTAGGGGAATTCCCTCTCTCACGACTCTGAGCGTGAGAAGGTGCGCAGGCGTGGCTCCTATTCACGCGTCCAGTGCCAGATTACCGAATAGGCTGAGTAGGCTGCAGCCTGGGGCGCGCAATTTTTGGGGGCGGGCGAATTTCGGCGAATGCAAAATTTCATAAGGCGAACTTTTGAATTTTTTTTATAGAAATATTTCTTTCCGTATTGGTAACAAAGGAAGGTGTTAATTAATCAAATGTATATCCATTGAAATATACAGATAAAATTAATACAAAATTATCGTATATTTATTAAATCAATATCGAGGTGAAAATTACTTATACGTATACATATAATCAATTATTTATACGTACACAATATTTTCGTCGATTACAAATATCGTACAACATTTTTTTTATCAAAAATATTATAAATAGCTTTAATGTTTTTTTTAAAAAGCAAATTAAAAGGGCGCTAAAACATTTGACAGCCTAGAGCGCACTAAAGTCAGTCAGGCACTGCACGCGTCTCCGTAACCCGCGTTGAAAATCATAATCCCTCGACCAGATACGCATTGCGCGGGTATCAGAAAGTCATAGTACTGAATGTTGAAAAAGTCGACAAGCAGTCCGAATACAGCCAGCAAGGTGTGTGTATTTTTCAACTCGGAAGCTGTCAATGAAGTGTTAAATATTCATTTATTGGCGATTTCGTCCATAAATACGTTATTTGTTGAAGTATTTTGATAATTATAATAAAGTCATGTAATTTACTTCTTTCAGTGCAGAAACGTCAATATCACAAGTGTCATAAAAATGGACAACCTTGCATAAAACGGAAACCTCTGTAAACCGGAATTTTGTTGTGTCCCGATCGATTCCGGCTGAGATTTTACTGAATAAAGAACAGTTATTTATTACCATTTTCATGAAATTACTAATATTTCAGAAAAAGGTACTAATATCTTACGGACTCCCACATTTCAGAAATTCAGAACTACTGCTTGAATGTAATTTGTCATGAAATTATCAATATTTCCTGCAAAATACTAATATTTTTGAAATTTTAAATCGTATTCAAAACACACAATTGTTATCTACTATCAAGTTGCTGAAAATTACTGATATTGATGACTTAACAAACATACGAACATTTCTATCATACTCAGTAAATAACAGCAATTCAGTATGTCACTTAAATTATAAAGAATTTTTTGTCACTTAAATCATAAAGAATTATTGTCATTTAATATCTCTTTGATGACATTTCTATAAAATTACATTTACAGTCGATTCCAGTTATAGTTAACTTCTAGGGACTAACATGTTTGGGTCACTGTATCAGAGGTTCACCATATCCGATGATGTCAAGATTAAAAGGAATTTCACCACAACGATTGATTTTATTAATATAAAGGCAAAATTTATTAACAGCATCAAATGAATATTTCAATATCTTTATTTATACTTAAAATAATTAATTGTTTTCAATTGCTTACTTCGTACATTTTTCATTAGAAATTTCTCTAGATCCTTCTTCAGATTTTGTGCTCTCTCCATTCTTGAATCTACATTGACCTGTCTCTAAGTATCGTAATGAAGTCTTGACCTTTTAATATGTTTCAATGTCTCTTGCACTGTTGGAACGCCGTCCCACTCTCCGAAGGCCCTTTTAATCGCCTAATAAGATACGAAATCTAATTAAATTCCAGGACTTATTTCCTACGTCCACTAGAGCCGATGTTAACGTTCACTATAACCGAATCTTTTTATGCGTCTTCGTAATGTAAGTGAAACGAGACCAGTGACTTAAGTTCACTGTAACTGAGGTTTCACTATATCCGAGTTCACTATAACCGGAGTCGACTGTATTTAAGTTTCAATATGAAATGCAGAACTGACGTCTCAGGGCCTTGATATCTGTGTACATATGACTTCGTATGTCGCATTGCTATAAATAAATAAAGGTATACTACTCGTATTAATCATAACATTGAAAGCAATTTTTCAATGTCTCGTATTATAAAGTACGAACATTGGGGTCATAGTTTAGCCTCAATTTAACTTCCACATGGTGAAGAATCTGTGGTAATCTCCCTTTATACCTCTCAAAAGTTTCTTCATTAGCACTCACAGTACAGTAAGATATAGGCAGTTAATGTGCAGGGCCGTCTCGTATATTGCGATTGATAGTATCTATTGTTTTTTATTTATTTATTTATTTATTTATTTATTTATTTATTTATTTATTGCATTAAGAGCCTTCTTGCCATTTCTGAAATACGAGCATTCTGGATTTTCACTTATCGAAATGTGTGAAGCACTTCTGCGATTCGCGCTGGATCTTCGCAATTGTGTCAAATGAGCGACCTTGAACCTTCATTTTCAACCACGAGGAGAGAGCGAAAATGGCAGAAGCGGCGAGGCAAATCTGGCAAGTGTGCGTATGCAGAAGTGAGATAATGTTTTGTCTGGCGAGAGACTCGTGTGTGGAGAGGACAGTGACCTGTTATATTGTTAACGTGGATCATCCAGTTTTTCGCCTGATACCTGATAGTTTTCGTCGAATGTCTTCTCTTAGCCGAGTTAAAATGTGACCGAGGAATAGGCTATTGTCCTCTGGGGACGAATGTCGCGGAAAAGACGATGATCATGCACTTCGTTGAACTGCTGGCCTGTTCCACCTTTTTTCAGTCGTGGATTCTTTTTACTAACTGCATCGTCATAAACTTGCTGCATCATGCTCAATGTCTCGGTGGCAGGTTTGCAGCTATTGTGTCAAAACGGCTACCGAGTTTCAATCGTTTCACGTTCGTTCTTGTCCAAGGTTGTTCTCTTTGAGATCACAAAAGTAACGCACGTAAAACATGAGCTACATAGCTACCGAAGGTCACAGCAAGATGTCTTTTGACACACTAGTTGGCGTGTTACACGACTAAACTCGAAATTGATACCACCTCGATATCAATTTAAAATATTGAATAACAGTGAGACAAAAACATTGCAAGACTTAAAGAATCCGCCCTAGTCATCAACCCCAAGACAAACTGGGTCCTCTAAGAGCTTCTGGGAAGCGTTCACACTAGAGTCCTGCAAGAGACGATGTTGCTCGCTCATCGCGGCAGTTCCCCGCAAGTCCGCCAGGCCAGTGGGACAGGGTTTTTCTCGCCGCACCCCACCGAGCGAAATATGATCGGCCTTGAAAGCTGAGCATCTGATACTTGGTACGAGGGGAACGACGCAGGCAGTGGGCCAAAATGAGGCGATGTGTATGTATGAGCTAAAATAAGGACGATGGCTGTATTAGCTAAAATAAGATGTGGGCATGGAAAAACAGGACAGTTTTTTGCCAATGCATGGAAACGCTTCAGATAAAATAATAGTAATAATAATAACAACATAATAATACAGCGATTGAAACATTTAAACAGGAATACACTATTTCTAATTTTTTTAAATTTATCATTCAGGATAAATATCATAATGAAGTGCTGCTGCTCAAACGAAAGGGTAAAAATATCTTTTTAAAACCACTTAATTATTAAAAACATTTCTATATTAAGTTAACATAATACATTATTTTACAAATTTGTGCAAGTTAATTGCAGTGCGTACCCTAAAATTCCGTTACAGATTGCAAACGGTATTATGTTTATTTACGGGGGTCAATAATAATATTACTATCACTTTTTTTTTCAAATTCCACTTTACTTTTCACCGTTACTCGTCGAATATTTCAAAAACAAAAATGTGACGCCGATAAAAGAAGAGAAGTTTGGAAAAACGTGTGAAAATGTTATGGTTTTCTTGGCTTAGCGCGGAAACAAATATGTTCGTTTACATGCGAACTTGTCAAATCTGAAGAAATCTTTGCGATTACACAAACTATGTGAAGCCTCTCCCTTTTATCCTTATTCTTTTTAGATTTCTTCTTATGCGTTAGGACGCCATCTCCAGGCTTTCATAATCCTCTTAATTTGCTTTCGAAGCCACGGCTCACTGTAAACGCGACCAATCACATTGCGTTTTCGTACCCTTAACCATTGCCTTGCGAAGGCCGATATGTGGAAATCGCCACCGCCGCCGTGGGCCCGTGAACCAGCCCACGACGAGCGAGCACAGGATGCTGGGGGACACGCTACTCGAGGAAGAAATGCCCGAGCGAGTACGAGCGAGCAAATGGCACGCCTTGTAGATTTCTAGATCGCACTATGAGGCGTAGTGTTTATCTCCATGAAGTGGCTTTTACTTTCCCCACCTAGCTTTACTTTCCCTACGCAGAAGCGCCTGTTGCCACTAAGAGTACCACTTTCACCGTGCGAATGCCAATACTGGGAACGAGCCGCACCTCATCTTCTCCATTGCCACAACCGCAAAGAATGTGACATACTAGTGCAGTGTGGAAGCTACACAGGGAAAGAGATTCCTTTTCAGAACTTGATGATGATGCCAAAAAAGATGAATATTTCCATTTAAAAAATCAGAATTGTTCCAGTGTGTCCAAAATAACAATTGTTCAAAACAAAAACTTTTTTTAAATTTATTGTCTTCCTGTTCAACATACATACATGTTCTTCAGAGTTGTGAATAGAAACATACATAACGTTTGGTTTATTTCCTAACTGTGGGTGCCCTGACTGTTATTTAATTATTTATTTCCTATCTGTGCGTTCAAAGTTTTTGGTTTATGTTAAACAATTTTAATAATTTTTGAAAGAAAATTGAAATTACATAGAATGATCGTTGATACGAATATTCGACGGAGGATATCACGAGGCCAATTTCCTGCTGATTTATGGTGGTCGGAATCTGTCTTTAGGGAAGCGTGAATTTATACGTAAGTTCGGTTCTGCTGTGCGTCCAAGGTTGAATATGGAGGCGCTGGGAGATGTGGAGAGTGATGAAAAGAAATCTTCGGAAAAATATATGATATATGTATGTATGTATGTATATGTATATATATATATATATATATATATATATATATATATATATATATATATATAAACATATTATTTCCTCCATTATCTGAATCATCGCGCAAATCACATCCGAATACCTCGAACCATTTCGAAAATGTGTGCAGTGGTTCTCTTAGGATGCCTGCTCGGCGTAGCTGCTTGCATCGATCGCAGCTGCCAGAGCGTGAAGAGATAGCGGGGGCTGCGCGGCGGGAGCGACCCGACCTGCGCCACAGCACAGCGCTTGAGGCAGGTCAGGGCGGCGCGGTGCGGTGCGGCGCGGCGCGGCGCAGCGCGACGGCCGCTATGTGGCATCGAGGGCGGTGACGTGTGATAATGCAGCGCAAACGCAACGAGGCGCGGCGTTGTTTGCGCTCTTCCGGGAGACGTGCAGCACAATGTGCATTGTTTCGAAATAATACTCAATAGAAAATGAGTCAGAATTAAAAAAAAAAAGTTGAAAGAAATGTTGAGAAAATGAACCGAACTAGAATCTAAATGACAAAGGTAATACTGAGTTCTATCCCTTCTCTCTTTCTCCTTACCTATTTATTTCCTCCTTATTTCTTACTCACACGCACACGCGCGCACACACACGCACACCCATATATATATATATATATATATATATATATATATATATATATATATATATATATATATGTATGTATTTACTTTCACATAAACAGTGACAGAGGAGGAATCGCAGAGTACAAAGCTAGTCACCAAAGAAATTGATTTACGCGTGGATTGTGAGAATTTTGTCCGGTATGAGAAGCATGTATGTCAGGTAGAAGAAGTTCTTTTAACTACTTCACAAAGCAAAACACTCAGAGAAAACAGATAACACTTATTTCCTTAACGTTGTTTGAGAAGAAGGACATCTCCAAACAAAAAAGGAAGTATGAAATTTTTGACAACAAATATTTGATGTTCGATTATGGTTCCATTTGAATGCTGAAAAATTAAAGGATCTAATAGAGTTTTCGCACTTCCTTGACCATGTTGCTGTAATGCACCAGTGATGATGGGGAACGTTTCCTTGAAACAGGTTTGGTTTTAGATGTTTTATAAGTTGTATAAAATGTGAGTAAAATATTATTTAGTGATTTGATTCGTACCTCTTTTCGGAAATGGGGATTAATTAAGAGACTTGTTGTTTTCACTAATCCCCCCCAAAAAAACAGGATGTTAAATCAGAACGTCTCATAGGCCAATTGACTGGATCCAACGCTATCCGTCAAGAACGTCATGTCAGTAATAATTGAGCGCCTTTCATGTCTCTTAATTAAATGAACATATTACAACAGACTTGTGTTCAATTCTCCTCGGAGCAGTGTTAGCCGATCCCGAAAATAAATGCAGAGGTTTTGAAATGTGACGCAAACCGGTTCACACCTAACTGCTACCTATTTCTTCCTAACCTGCCACAACGTCAATTCTTGTGCGGTTATGAATACAGTAATTTGCGAGACAGCAGTGTGTAAACATTTGTGAATGTTGCAATCCTTAGAGTATGTGAAAAGTACGTGAAGTGATTGCTAAAAGCGCCATTTTACGCATCAGCTCAAAGTGCTGCAGCGCAGCATTCAGAGTGGTTAAACGTATTTAAGAATAAAGACGTGAGAAAAAGGCAACTTGACGTTTATAACTTAGGGCTTCGTAACGGCAAGGTTTTTAAAATATATTAAGGGGAAAAAAGTTTTGTGTGCGCTGATTATGATGTCGATGTTTTTTTGGCTGGTCTGCAACACTCTGTACATTCATCTTTAATCGTTACGTATATTTTCATGTGATGCCTACCGTTCCCTTCCCTTCCGTCCATGACGTTTGTTTTACTTCGTTTTCAAGCTAATGTGGTGGTCACTGAAATTGTTTCCTGTTCGCATAGTTACTGCTGTTTGAATAACATGCAATCTCGAAAAGTAGTGATTTTTGACGGCCGAAGGATCGGATTCAAGAAAAGACCAAATCTACTGCTCGACAATTGACATGCGGCTACGACTCACACTAGTTTTTTTCCGTGACCAATATCCATTTTATTTTATGATAGGTGTGAATTAATTGTTCCTCTTTTAATATTGAAAATTTTCTGTGCATATTCACGGTGTGAGTTTGGCTTTTTGTGGCTACTTTATTCACCAAATTCTCTACTTGTTAAGTTTTCTTACAGTTTGGACATGAGACATGCTCATTAATCTCTGTCAGTGGGTAATAATTGAGACTCAATTAACAAAGAATCTACTCAGTTGAAATATTTCAGTATATTAATAAAATTCCGAACATTTCTATATTTGTTCAAAAGTCATTCCTCAAATTCCTTAGATTACATACAACGGCTGTCATTACAATTTCTTAGCGAAGAAATCGAATAGGTTACTCAGAAATTCTGTGGAGAACTTTTGTTGCATCTCATAAACAGTATTTGAAGCAAGTACCATTAAAATGATATTAAAATCGATGAAATCAGCAAAAAATTTGTTAAATATTACGGGAAAGGTAAAAAATGACTTACTAGTCGAAATTCTCAAAAAATGACATTTAAATTGGGTCATTTCCTTTTGTCATAACATAAAATTAATGACTATACTGTAACGTCCTCCCTCCTCTATGTGTCTAACGTTCCTATGTACGTAACGTTCCCTCTCTCTCTCTAACCTTCCTTCTATGATTGCCCGGAAATACTACCACTTCTTATTACTTACTTTCACCAAATTACCATCGCATCATTGCTTTGTGCCCAGCTTTCACCCTTAATTATGCCCGTCCGCTAGCTGCTTTCAAAGAACCTCTTATTTTATTTACTTAAAAAATTTCTTATATGGGCGTGAGGCTGTGGCTGCCCTATACAGGACCTAAAACAAGGTATGTGGGCACGTGGGCATGGGTCTGCATCTAACTACTCAAAAAAAAAAAAAATCAGAATACATTCTGTCAATTCGCTGACGAACCTACTGATGTCCGTCATTATTTATTCTTTCCTGCATCAAATTTTGAATTATTGTTTCGGCTAATCCATACATGAATGGGGTTGCTGCCCACTGACGACACACATGAAATTACCCCACAAAAAACAAAACACATAAACAATACGATAACATATCATAGATCACTTTAACAACAAAACCAAAAATACTATTCATTCACACTGACATATATATATATATATATATATATATATATATATATATATATATATATATATATATATATATATATATATATTTGTCACAAACTCATTCACAATTCACTCATTCACACTGAATGCGCATTCTGTCGGCTCAATTTTAAAATTATTTATTTTACGACAGAACTTGATCTTCAACAAAGGCGTACTTGACTTTCTTTTCTTTCAAAAAACACGTGAAATAGATAAATAAATAAAGTTATCGTCCACTTCCCTTTTTTTTTGCTGGCTGGATATTGCGACTCGCGATATATCGTTGTTGCCTGGACCAATACCGCATACCACGCAGTATTTTCCAAATTATACTGCAACTGCTCCTCGTTACCACGTTGCACGGCCGAAATTCCACCGACACACTAGTATCTTCGTCGCGCGCCTATTTTGTCATTCTAATATTTCACCTTCGTTATAATATTAATATACTACTGTCTGTCCATGGCGTACTTATGTTTCTTTGAAACCACTCCATTACGCGAAACATAATATATACGCAAAACTGCTATTGTTCTGACACGCATTCTCACTACGAATGTTTTTGTCCGATAACAATATCAAGTAAAAGAAAAACATTAACTGTTCCTCGCGTATTTTTATACTGAACAATGTCTTACGCGGAGCATTACATCACACGTCTAACCATCAGCGTATTTTTCACACCATCTCCTTCTCATTGTTGTCAAGATTCTTCATGTATTTTGCAACGAACATTCACCGATCGCTTGCATGTCTTCACAAATAATATCATAACCTTTTCATTGAATTCTGTCTTTCAACGTCATTTCACATCCTTATTAATTCCTCTTATTCTTTTTAATCTCTGTGGTATTTATTTTATTGCTTCCCGATGTCTAATAACGCTAAATTAGCTTAATTTTGGTCTTATTGCGTCGTGACGTAACTGTGACGTCATCGCGATGCGTCATTACTCTTATATTAATTCTAATTACATAAATTGGTTTTTAATTTCTACTGCGGCTCCTCGATATTTCTCAAAGCTGCGAGTAATACCGTAATTTTCTGCGAAATTTCCTCTATCAATTCTAAAAGTTTCGTCGCGATAGCTTCACGCGTTTTCTTAATATTTGAAAAAATCGCTCTTTCACATTAAACTTCCCATAGTTACAATGGCTTTTGATTTCCAATTTCTTTGCCAAATGTGCAATTATAAATTTGCTTATATCTTCCGAACCCCTAACGCGATTTACTTGAAACAACTTTTAACTGGTTCCTGAAATTGTGTACTACCGATTAATACTGTCTATTTCGGTTTTCATTGTGCATTCTTTTAATTTATAAAAATTGTTCATGCGCGATGCCGCCCTCTCTTGTCTTCTCACCTCCCACTCTTGTTATTTCCTGCATATGTTTACACTTTGAACCAAAACTGTTTTTTGGGGATTCTGGATTATTACTACCAAACGGCGTTGTTCTAAAGTGAAAAGAAAAAAAAGACATTTCATTAAAATCCGCCTCAGTCATAAAACCCAAGAGTGTAGTGCACGTAATAGTGACACACAAGGAAGTAACGCCCCCCCCCCGCTGGTATGTGAAATCCGACGCCCACATACATGTCGCGTCGTCTTCGATTCTTCCTCCCCCGGTATATAACCGTGCAGAGTACTGGTTACTGAATGGTTGGTACTGGGCCAAACACGATTATGGTGAATTCCAATACGAATGCTTTGCATATGTTTAAGTAAATTAGATAGTAACTATTACCTTTATCTAGGCTGCCAGGAGAAAAGTGTGTAAATCAGAAAAAGGTCAAAATGAGTTAAGCCTACGGTCTGATTCCCGGAAGCGAGTTCGATCCTTTCATGCTTACGATATAAAGTTCTTCCAGATAATTATGAGTTCTTCGCTTTGTTAACAAAGTACAAAAAGTTCTTTGTACTGTTTCGTGCAAGAAAATCAATAAAATGTATCTCTTGCAAAATCTATTTTTTTTATTATACACCTTTTCTTTATCTATTATATAGGTAATGAATATATCTGGAGACCGGACCAGCAACTAGCCACTTATGCATGTAATCAGGTGTAAATTTAAAAAAATCAACCCATTAGACATGTAACTAGACTACATCTTATAATAATAATGATATTTGTTTAGTGTTGTAATGATATTTGTTTAGTGTTGTAATGATATTTGTTTAGTGTTGTTTATTTTATTTAGTTGTTTAGTTTTGTTAATTTAGTGTTTTCTTGTATATCTGATGAGGATTCAGATTCTAAAGAAATCAATACGTCATGAATGACTAATACTAAAAAGCTAGGAAAGCTGTCTTAATTCTTCTTATTTTCATTCATGCGTTATATTACAAAAGGTTCCTAGTTAGCTTTTGTTTTGTGCCTGCACGTATGTGCGCGAAGCGTTTATCGCGATGGCGCAGATTAACACTCTTAATCGCTACCTGTACTCCTGTGTTAATTTTTTACGAGAACACTTCCAGGTCATAAATCCCGCCCGTCTGGCCCGCACCTTACAGGAAGCTCGCGTGCATTTCCCACATCTGTCTCGACCCGGCGCCCGCGCCTCGCTTGTGCGGGGGCGGCGCCCGCCCAGAATACCCGCGCGCCGCCTCGGAATAGCCGCGCGGCCCGCGTCACCTCGCCCGCGAATAGCGCGCTAATTGATCGCGCCAGCACCACCGCTTCCACCACCGCTTCCACCACCGCTTCCACCGCCACCACCACCACCATCGTCGCCGCCAGGCCCTGCCTCCGCCCGCCCCGGCCCCGGCCAGGCCCCGGGGCTCCACCCCGCCCCTGCCACACACCCCGCCAGGCCCTGGGCCCCGCCCTGCTCCGCCTCTCCCTGCCCCGCCCCACCCCCGCCCTGCCCCGCCCCGCCCCCCACCCCGCCCCGCCCCACCCCCGCCCCGCCCGTCCCCGTTCCTCGCCCCGCTCCGCCCCGCCTTGTCCCGGCTCCGCTCCGCCCCGCCCTCCCCGCCAAGCCCCTCCCGCCCCGCTCCGCCACGCCCCTCCCCCGCCCCGCCCTCCCCGCCGGGCCCCGCCCCGCCCCCTCCTCGCCGGGCCCCGCCCCGCCCCTCCCCGCTTCGTCCCGCTCCGTCCTGCTCCGCCCCGCTCCGCCCCTCCCCGCCAAGCCCCGCCCCGCTCCGCCTCGCTCCTGCCGCTGTCAACACGAGGGAATGGATTTCAGTGCAAATGCCTATTTTCCGCCTGTAGTTAGAACGTATGCTTACTCGGATCGTGCATGGAGCATTTAAATTTTGGTATTCTTGGCTGTGGATGAGCCGTGTCTCTGTCGTAGTGGCTGACGTTTCGGTCATCATGTTGTGGCCTTCTTTAGAGATATACTGTTGTCGAGAGGCTAGCGTGTCGCGTTATATATGGTCGAATATGTATGGTACGAGTCCATTTAAGTTTTAATAGGTTACTCATGATTTCATGATGAATATCATGTGCAGTTTTTGTTTGAAAGCGTTCATCGTTACTTGTAATTATTTTCTATATTCTAGTAAATTTGATTTTTAATTTTAAGTGTCTCAGTGTATCTAATGTCAATTTACTGAATCTGAATTACTCTTGATATGTAACAGAAAAATCACAATTTCTCGTATTACGAACATCGAATCCGTCTTGATAATTGATAATGCCGATGGGGTAGAACAGACGTGACTTGAACTCATATAAGTCACAGGGGGGCTTTCTCTACTAGAAATAGTAAAACAGCACACGAAGAGGGATTGATTGATTGATTTTTCGTGTTTCCGGGCGCGTCAACTACTACGGTCATTAGTCCCGTTAGTGTAGTGCATGTTTTTTCTCGGGAGATGACGGTGATCTTCCCCCGCTGGATGGCGAGATCCGGCGCCGACCTACCGTCGGCTAGTGGGGCTTCCCCCTAACCTGGACTCTCCCACCAGCGGGGCATCGCCCCAGCCGGGACAAGCTCTAAGCTCCCGACCGGTCTCCCGAAATATGTGGTAGTGTAGTGCATGTTAGTGTGTGTGTAAGGGGAGAGGATAGGACAAGGATGGGGAAGGAAAGATCGCGCGCGGTCCGTGGCCCGTTTGGTAGGGTACTGCTCCGGCATTCGCCTGGTGTTGATTGGAGAAACCACGGAAAACTACCGATCAGAGCAGCCGGCCGCTAGAATTCTCCTCCAGACAGCAGCTGAATTCGACCTAGCTGAAAAGCTAGTGTCGAAAATCCTGCCGCCGTCAGGACTCGAATCTAGGACTTCCCGGTTAGAGGCGCTGCAGTGACATCAGTTGATGCACTGAGCTACCGCTACCGGTACGAAGAGGGAAGGACCCTCCCCTTTTATGGTATGATGGTGATTGCTGAGAGATTCTCGGAATTGTGTTCAAACGTGGTTCGAATGCTAATTGTAAAACAGAAAATTGCATCTGGTCACAAGGAGGATCGGAAAAACAAAACAACGGTACTGGTTTGAGCACACGTGAAATGTGTGAATATGAAAAGTGTTTTAATATAAATCGATTCAATACCTTCACGACGAGTTGGCAATTATTGTAGTTGTGCCACCATGGGAGCAACTGGCGAGGGCGTCATAATATATCTACATTAGAGAAAGAAAGACAATTTTTTTACGTGCAAAAAGTTGGAATAAATACAGCACTTAAACAAAATCACCCTTAAAATGTTTCAAATTTAACTGACGCAGTTGCAAGTGTTAATTGAAAGAATGTTTACCATGGATGGATAACGAACCAGGAAAATCTTATTTTTGTGCATGTATTATTCCTTTCATTGTAGTTGTGACATAAATCAGTAACTTCTTTTTAAGAGCATAATATAAATATTTGAAAGTTTTATAAATCTTAATAAATCCTTTGTAAATTCGAGTGTTGAGGCAAGTGTGTCTGTGCGCGAAGGTGACTTTTCTAAAAGGAAACGATAATTTTTTATAATTATAAAAAAACTGTTGTAAGTACTATCGATTAGTATCGCTTAGATTATTATATTCTTTATTTAAATATTCTTTCTTTTGCGGTGTTCTTACATTTACTTCACATTTATTTACTATATTCTAATTTATGCTAATACGAATTATAAACCTTCTAAAACCTGTAAGTTTATTGTGACATCTTACATTTCTTGTGAATGATATGAGAGGGTATCGGTTATTTTGGATCATTCTACTAGTTCGAATAATTCGCCAACTCAAGTTATAAATGGAGAAGACTGAACTCTCGATCGTCCGGTAGATCAAAGAAAATTGAGCAGAAAATCGTTAAGCCGATAAGAACATTCATCCGTTTCCGGAAGACCATGAGCGAGGAAGCACTTGCTAGAGATCGGAGGAGCGACGCAATATGGAGCTGATCCACGATGTATACTGTCTGAAATACGAGATGAATATGGTCTTATATAATGTAGAATATGATTTATGGTTAATTAATTAGAAATATGAGAATCGTAACGTGCAATTAGGGACGTAACTAGGAGGGGGAGAAGTGTGCCCCCGGGCACCGGATTCGAAGGGGCTCTAATCTAAACTAGATTTTATACTATAGTTCCGTATGATTCAAAATAGAAAAATTGCAAGAGTGAATGGAAAATGTGAGTGTGTTTCTTGTGCTGGAGTTTGTTGTCGAACAACAAAATGATGGATTAAGAACTGCAGAGGACAGTATTGTAGTAACGGGTCAAACATGACCGATGTACACACAAAGGAATTCTATCTGAAATTAAAGTAAATAGTTTGGTAATTTTGTTCCATGTGCACATTTGCACCCTGCTATGTTGCATTGTAGTGTTAATAAACAATCACAAACGGAGGATTTCATTGTAGTTTTCTCAGCAAGCATAACCGTCTGATCTCAGAATTGGAGTCGGAAACGTCGGACAGTTCCACTGATGCAGTAAAAGAAGAAAGAAATCTTACAACTGCTTCAACTTTATCCCTGAAAATCTGTCGATATTTAAAATTTACAGCCTTTAACCAGACGACCCCTATGGTAGTTTTAAATAAACTTATCTTGAACTACATACATATTATTCTAGATTAAAAACAAAATAATAGTAAGATTCTACATTAATGATTCTGATTAATAATTAAAACAAAAAACGTGTCTCCAAAAAAGACAAAAATCTAAAATGTGTTTTATTGTACAATCCAATGTCACGAGTGCTGATCCTCAGATTATGTAAAATACATTCCAGTTGAAGTGTATAAATTAAAAACGAAACCAAAAGTAACAAGACGATACCATTGAGTTATAAAAATGTATATAAATGAAAAACTATGTCTGAAGTTGTAAATATTGAATAGAGACTACCTAAATTCCATATGCGAAGTGCGTGTTTAGACTAGACATTTCTCGTATTTTAGATAGTGTTTTTAATTTAGTCTTCTCCGACCTATTTCAAGATAAGTATTAAATAAATCCTTGGTTTATTGTTTTGTAAATAATAATTACATAGTTATTATAGGCTTATATTTTCGTGGATCGAATGTAAATTCTTGTACAAGTGCATCAGGGTAATTTGATTTTTGTATCCAAAAAGTTAGTTGCTCTCACAAATGCGAAGCATGGATTTGGTGTCCATGATTAAATTCATCAGTTCCCTAAATAAGGAAAAGGTTTGAAAATGATTGTATTGCAGCAGATAACAGTTTAATGGAATCCCACATTTAAGTTGTGTAGTAATAGTGACTTTATTGATGGTGAATCTTTACTTATGTGATTTTAGTTTCTTGCTTATTGTACAAGATCAATGCATGTTTTTGTATTTGCCTTTCATGAAGCTTGTTTTTTGTTACATATTTTTTTCCTGTGTGTCTAATCGATGTCGATGATACGAGGTATTTCGACTCCCAACCTGGGTCAGTATTATCATTTCAGAAATATCTGGTTTCCCAAAGTTCAAGGCCAAACTCAAGAGGTCCTATAATTCTTTTCATAGGTTTTGTCAGACAATAAAGTCTAGCAACACGGTGTTATTTGTAACTTTAAGTGTAATAAACAACTGGGCAATTAGTGATAACCATCGCCCAGGTGATGCGATTTTCCCCCTTCGTTCATTGCCTGGAGGCTGGGGGCCGCCTTCATGACGTCACATTTTTCTGTTATTACAGCTGCTTGTGGCGTCGACCGTGGCGATAGCGCTGGGCACATAGTTCGTGCTGCCATTGCTAGATTGCAGCACTAAAAAGCGCAAAAACACGGTTTTCGGAGAGATTCCGTAGAATCTTATGGATGGATCTGAAAAAGAAAAGAAAAAATAGTTCCCCACCAGGAGCCAGACCCGTCGAATAACACCTCATTTATCTCGATCAGTGGGCGGGAAGGGGTCTAACCGTGAGTGACGGACGAACTGACGCAGGGTACTCGAATTCTGTGTGAGGAAACAAAATAAATTCACAAAATTTGTGTAATATTGAAGCATATTTATAACAGTTTTTGCGTCAAGTGCATCTCTTCAGGGCACGCTTGATTTTGCTCATTATAAGTAGTAACATAATAATAATAAAGTTATAATAATGTATTAATAATAATAATAATAATAATAATAATAATAATAATAATAATAATAATAATAATAATAAATTTTAAATACAAAAGTTTGGAAATGGAGATCAGCCGAATGTGAGGCGTAAAAGCTCAGGTCGTCCTGTTGGCTAAACTCTCATTCAAAAGTCGGTGAAGTGCAAGACAATGTTTCCTTTGGAACGGCACACATTTTGCGCCAAATAGCGTAGAGGTACCGCCACAAGATCTGCTCCTTAGGAAGTTGGTGATGTAAAGTAGATTATTATTATTATTATTAATATTATTATTATTATTATTATTATTATTATTATTATTATTGTTATTGTTACTATTTTGTTCGCGAATACCCCGTCTCGAACCACGCAGACATGCACTTGCACTTTACTGAGGCCCAGTATCATTTTATCTCGTGGCAAATGCATGTGATTTATCACATGAATCAGCATGAATACGATTTTTATCCTCGAGGTACGTTAGTCCTGGGGGAATGGGAGATGGAAAGATGATAATGAAGGATGAATAGATAACGCGCGCGCGCCCATACACACACACACACACACACACATACTCACTCATGCCCAAGGCGGGACTCGAACCCGCGATTCTTCCATCCGAGATTGCCACGGCACTATTTCCTTAGAGATCTCGGTTATCCGGACCGGATATTATTATTATTATTATTATTATTATTATTATTATTATTATTATTGTAGTTATTGTTTTTGTTTGCGAATAGGCCGTCTCGGACCGCACAGACATGCACAAGTGCATGTGAGTCACCAAGGGATCAGCATTAGGCTGAATCCGATTTTTATCGACTAGTAGCTTTGGGGGGATGGAAAATGGAAGTGATGATAATGACGGGTGAATGGACGACACACGCATACAGACATGCCAGACGATTCACTCATGCCCGAGGCGGGACTCGAACCCGTGATCCTTCCGGGCGAGATCGCCAAGGCACTACTATCTTAGCGATGTCGGCTATCCGGATCGGCTTTTTAAATCTATTATTATTATTATTATTATTATTATTATTATTATTATTATTATTATTATTATTATTATTATGAATATGTAGTTTTCGGACAGGTACCGGGAGCGGTAGTTCAGTGCATCAACTGATGTCACTGCAGCGCCTCTGACCGGGAGGTCCTAGGTTCGAGTCCTGACGGCGGCAGGATTTTCGACACTAGCTATTCAGCTAGGTCGAATTCAGTCACTGTCTGGAGGAGAATTCTAGCGGCCGGCTGCTCTGATCGGTAGTTTTTCGTGGTTTCTCCGATCAACACCAGGCGAATGCCGGAGCAGTACCCTAACAAACGGGCCACGGACCGCTCGCGAACTGTCCTTCCTCTTCCTTGCCCTATCCTCTCCCTTTACACACACACTTACAATAACATGCACCACACTATCACATATTCCGGGAGACCGGTCGGGAGCTTAGAGCTTGTCCTGGCTGGGACGGTGCCCCGCTGGTGGGAGAGTCCTGGTTAGGGGGAAACCCCACTAGCCGACAGTTGGTCGAAGTCGGATCTCGCCATCCAGCGGGGGAATATCACAGCCATCTCTCGAGAAAAATCATGCACTGCACTAACGGGACTAGTGACCAAAGCAGTTGATGTGCCCGGAAACACGAAAAAATCAATCAATCAATCCGGGCGAGATCGCCACGGCACTGCTGTCTAAGCGATCTCGGCTATCCGGATCGGCTATTTAAAATAATTATTATTAATAATATAATAGTAATAATAAAAGTATTAATAGTAATATGCAGTTTTCGGACAGCTGCGCCAGTACAAGTGCTAGCCACGGGCGCCATATCCTGGAGATGCGTGCCTGCAACGAGGCGCGGCGGGGCGAAGAATGTGGGGATTCGCGCGGAGCGAAAATGGCGGTGTTCGCCCCGCGAAGGCGCGGCCGCGAAGAAATAGCCGCGCGATTAAGGCCACGGCCGGCGCGATCCCCCGCGCGCGCTATAAGCGGCCGCCGCCGGCTTTTCTTAGCTTCCCCCGCAGGCGCTGGAGCAGGGGCAGGGGCAGGGGCAGGGGCGCGGGGGCCGCCGGCGAAAGGGAAATAAATCGCGTTGGGCGCCGCGCGCTTCCTTCTCGTACCTTGGGGTACACCGACATTACTCTGAGATGGGACCGCTTTGACGGTCATTGCTTGGCTACTGCTGGCAGCATTAGGCCCATCTCCATATGCTAGTTTCCCAGATGAATGACAATGATGTGCTAGGTCGTTTCATGGCCAATTTGCTGGCTGTGCTTTAACTTAATTCAGTTATGCTTGCTTTGAGATTACTCTAAGATGGGACCGCTTTGACCGTTACTGCTTGGCTACTGCTGGCAGCATAACTACAGATTAGGTCCATATAATAATTTCCCAGATTAATGAAAATGATGTGCTAGGACGTTTCAAGGCCAATTTGCTGGGTGTACTTTAACTTAATTCATTCATGCTTGCCTTAGTAAATCCTCCAACGAATCTGTAAATTTTGTGTTATAGTTTCTTCGTCCATCTAAATACTTCTTTGAACCATTTCATTTTTACATAGACATTTTGCAAATTGCTTTAGACCCTGAAGAAGAATGTTTTTCTGGCTCCTCTACTGGTTTGTTCTATGCTTGTAACGTTTGTTGGCGAGATTTATTTATAGCGTGTGTGGGAGGATGTAATTCGCGTGTGCGTCTAAAAGTAACTGCACAAGTTTCCGTGCCAATAGCGGTGAAAGGGAGCTGGGAACTACGAGGAATAAAGGAACCTTGACAAGAAGTATTGACGGATTTTTGAAAACCGAAACACCGTGAATTGAATCGAAGAATGAAAACGGCTGCTAGACGTTCAGGACAATAAAATTTGAAGATCCTGTAGTGCGGTTATCCACAAGTTATTGAACGCGCCACTTTCTTACAGGTCAAGATGAATAGCAATTAGTTATATTATGTTATGTTAACAAATAAGGTGGCAGTGTTTTAAGAGCAATGCACTAATCTGTAATTTGTGTTGTGATAACATTATTGCAGCTCGTTCACAAAGTTAAGCTAAAAAAACCCTTTTTTTAGAAAAAAACGAGGTGAGAGTCTCGCAATTCGTACGTATGAAGATTAAACAGATGCCATTGTCGATATAAATTTTTAAATATGTTCATCGTCATGAATGGTTTATGTACTTCACGAATTCAGGGAAAGGGAGAACTGATCTAAGTTTTCGAACGGTTAAACATGCAGGAACCTGAGTTTCTGTACATACTTTATACCCATTTCTACTCTTCCAATAACAAAAGATAGTACTCTTCCAATAATAAACGAAATGTTTACAGGAAAAATAAGTAGTTGTATATTTCATATGCTTCTCAATGTTCAGACGAATACGTACGCAAATGAAAGCATTCTTTCTTTTTACTGAATAATAAATATTCATGATTAGTAAAGAATTTGTCTCTTAAATTATGACAATATCCACTTCAATGTTTCGTAAATTCGTACCTCTTAAAAGTTGTCGGAGAAATAATCCCGAAATAATGTAAGTGAATCATTACTGTGAAAAGAGGATTCCCCGCCTAATGGTGCAGCGAGTGCAATCGCCGACGAGCCAAGAGCGTGTTTCGGACTTTTCTTGGCCGCTCTGCGGTTGGGGCAGTGATGAGAGAGGGAAAGGGCGAGGGGGAATGCTCGCGAGGCTAACTCGGGAAGTTCGACAGCGCGTGGAGAGTGGCTCCCTCGCTTCCACTGCAGCTCTTATCGACGCCAACTCCATTGCGTTCCCACTGCACTTTCCGAAATCGACACTGCTGACGTTGCCTTCAGCGTCGCCGGCTTCTGCGCCTGGAGCTTCAGCGTCCTTACTTTCAGCGCCCTTAGCTCCAGTGTGGCACGCCTCAGCGTTGTTGGTTGCAATGTGGCTAGCTTCAGCGTGGCTGGCTTCAGCGTGGCTGGCTACAGCGTGGCTGGCTACAGCGTGGCTGGCTTCAGCGTGACTGGCTTCAGCGATGCTGGCTTCAGCGATGCTGGCTTCAGCGTGACTGGCTTCAGCGTGACTGGCTTCAGCGTGACTGGCTTCAGCGTGACTGGCTTCAGCGATGCGGGCTTCAGCGATGCGGGCTTCAGCGACGCGGGCTTCAGCGATGCGGGCTTCAGCGATGCGGGCTTCAGCGACGCGGGCTTCAGCGACGCGGGCTTCAGCGATGCGGGCTTCAGCGACGCGGGCTTCAGCGACGCGGGCTTCAGCGACGCGGGCTTCAGCGACGCGGGCTTCAGCGACGCGGGCTTCAGCGATGCGGGCTTCAGCGATGCGGGCTTCAGCGATGCGGGCTTCATTGTCACTAGCTTCAGGTTGGTTTCAGGGCACCCTACCTTCAGCATGGCTGGTTTCGGCTTCGCTGCTGATTCCGCCACCTTTGCCATTGCAGCCTCCGCTTCTTCCTCCTTGCCGGCAATGCCCAACGTTACCACCTTCCTCTGGCTCGCCGCCGTCCGACGACGCATCAGCCGTCGGGTGTCTCCTGTCCCACCACCGCCTCCGCCTCCGCCGCGGGCCGGGGAGGACGGCGTTCCCCACACCAGCGGCTGCCGAGAGCGATGACTCGGCATTTGGCACGCATGCTCCGACGCCCTCTCGACGTTCTGCATTCCGAGCTGCCACCGCCGCCAACAACCTCGGCCCCCGCCTCGCCTCCGTTGCCTCTCGGCCGGCGCGCCACCATCGCCACACCGACGCCGTCGCTTCTCCTTGCACCACAACCCTGCGGTACTCCCTAAATCGTTCTATCGCGCCCGTGTTCTATCCGCCAATACTGTGGCTACCAAGCGTGCGCGCTGATTTTTCACGTGTTCTTCATGCCGCGCGTCTTCGGTCTCGATGTCACCGTCGCCGCTTCTCCGGCCGCTCTCACCGCGCGGTGGGCCGCCGCCGTCTCCTCTCTTTCGGACGGGGGTTTTCCGCTGGCGCCTTGAGTTCGCTCCAAGCGCATGCCTGACCGATTCGTAACGGATGGCCCCTGGCCCTTTCCTGCCGACGGCGCCCGTCGGTTCAGCGGATCCGTATAAAGGAAGAGCCCGCCGCCGCCGGCCAGTGCGCGTCTCACTCTCGTTTCGTACCACGTGCGTGTGTTGTTTCTTTTCTGTGAAAAGAAAAACAAGAGCGAGCGGTAATGGCATTCCGCAAATTGCTTTCGCGTTACTACGTCAGACTGCGATGCGCAGATTTCGGGGGACCCAAGAGAATTTGTTTTCATCACCGTGTAGCTATTGATCTTACAATTGTGTCAGGATATTGTACGTGATATTGAAATAATCGCTGGTGAAGGGTAATTATGATTAATAAGGCTTGGATTCGACTGTGATTGAATTTACATTAAAGAAACCAGAACATTTGTTAAAAATCTTTCTTCAATACGCAGCTACGTTAAATAACATTGAAGTCTAAATTTTTACTTATGATATTGGTAGTTGAAGTCAGTAATAATTTTTCATTTAAAATGACCCAGGTCTTTTTCCCAAAAATCTTTTTTGGAAGTATGGTTTTTGATTCAGATTATACGTATTTGGGGTAAAGAATATAATGATATTTAGCTTCCCATTAGTATGTGATGATTATTTTCAGTAACTAAAGATCATTTCATTTTAGGAAAGTGCTGCTCATTATGAAAAAGCAATGTATATATTATGTTCATTTCGTAATATATGCCAAGATTTCAGAGGGAACGTATAGCGCTGAGAAATGTTCCTCGCTATTTTACAAAACAGTTCCCGTGAGAAACTTTGTAGTTAGACAATTTTATTAAATATTTCTTTACGAAACAAAACACATTCGCTTCGACCATTTCCTATGGTCTTGCTATGACGCGTGTCCTTTCTGTGGGAGTTTCTCACTTACCTTGCCGCGTGCAAGAATCCGATCTGAAAGCCTTCGAGAGATAGACACGATGTAAAATGTCTACAGGATGTTTGAGTCTTGGATCTCCAATTCGATTCAGTGAGGACGAAATATGATTTGAGTTCGAAAATAAGTCAGATTTCGATATTAGCCGAGAGGGGGGAAATGATCCTAAATACCTTATTTAAATTGTATTGTGTAATTTACGGCAATTAAACATGTTCAGACTACATACTTCATTTGCTAGCGATTACTTAATTAATCTTACTTAAATTTACGCTTCCAGTAACCTCGTAACTTTGATTAAGCGGCTACCTCTGTTAACGGGCAATTTTGTCCGAAACAATTGGGCTGCTTAAGACAAGTCACACTGTATTTTCTTGAAGAAGTGTTATATTTGGTCTTTTAAACATATGTTCAGTCGAATCCGGTTATAGTGAACTTAGGTCACTGGTCCCGTTTTACTTACAATACAAATAAGCGAAAGAAGATTAGGTTATAGTGAACCTGAACCTCGGTTATAGTGAACCTCTGTTTTAGGAATTATGATCTGGAAATTAACTCGCTCCTGAAAAAGAATGTATCACCTCAGTACCACAAATTTCAACTCTAGGCAACTTGAAAAAATATCGGCCGAGGATCATATTATGGAAGAGTGGGACTTACAATAGTGCATGAGGCATTGAAGAGGGTCAAGATTTCATTTCGATACTTAGAGACATAGGACAATGAAGAATCAAGTATGGAGACACCATGAACACTGGAGGAGGATCTAGAGAAATTACTAATGAAAAAGGTACGAAGCAAAAATTGAAAATAATTGTTTTTTAAGGACAAATAAACATATTGAAATTTTTAATACGTACTGTTAATGTATTTTGCTGTATCTCTATATTAATAAAATCAATCGTTATGGGTAAATTCTATTTAATTTTGACTTCATCGGAAATAATGAACCTCTGATACAGTGAATCAAAAATGTTTGTCCCGAGAAGTTCACTATAACCGGAGTCGACTGTATTGTCAAGGACACTGATACCGGAGCCTGAGACTCTTTTTTGTCATCGACCGGCCAAGTCATTGGTAGTGAGTAGAACTGAATAGCAGTACTTTGGGCGCTTTTGTTACTTTCTCCATCTCGTCTCATTTTATTCCACTCCATACTTCCTCTCCCCATTCCTCCCTTACCACCCTCTATTGCACTTCTTCTCTTCCTTTCCCCTTCCGTCTTTCCATCCCTCTTTCCCTCCTTTGTGTACTGTAGGTATGATAGTATACAATATTATTGTTTAAATAATTACATAATTCGAACATAAATATTTAAATCAATTTTGCCAAATAAAGAAAGGCAGATCTAGGCCTTTGGGGAAGGGGGAGCTATAATCCTTCTCTCGTCACCCCTCAGATATCACCTCATCTAACCTTCCTTTCCATCACTTCACCTTCCGATCTCTTACCATTCGCCTCCGTTTTCAATCTACCCAACATTTCACATCCCGCACTAACATTCCTTCATCTCCCCGCCTTTTTCTTCCCCATCGCCATACCTTTCTCTCCTCGCCACACCCCTGCTCATATCCAGTCCCATAGAAGAATCTGCCTAAGAATAAGCCAAAATGACAGTTCGCTAAACAAGTGAGAATCACATGTAATATAGAGAAGTATCCCTCCGCCGCGACAGCTGTTCAGCCACGCCTCTTCGTAAAGTGTTTGGTTATGGGTCCTGCGACGACATCACTATCCAGAAAGTAGTGGATAAAGTAGTTAATGGAAGTAGTTTCACTGAGGTATATGCACGTACACGAGTCCGAGATATATTGAAATTGAATTACGTATGTGGAAAAATCTAGCATGCTGTCATATTGAGTAAAAGAAAACTGCCACCAATGTAAATTCAGCTCGCCATCTTACAGCACAGCTGCCTGGAACACGTGAACCAGTACGCATCTCACATTCAAGACTCGGTTTTAAAATAAACATAATACTTATCACACAAAAAGTAAACTCAATGTAACGTTTATAAAAGAAAAATAATTTTTACAGAAGAGCACATAGCACTGCACATCCTAATTTCAGTTATTTCTCGTGGCGCACTATATTTTAGTCGGACGAGGACATCACAAAAGGAAGCCATTTAAAAGTTAGCCAATCCTGCCCGATGGCCGGATCGCTAAGGCAGTAGTGTGGGGCGGGGCGAGGGGCGGGGCGCGGGGCGGGGCGCGGGGCGGGGCGCGGGGCCGGGCACGGGGCGGGCGTGGGGCGGTGCGCGGGGCGGGGCGCGTGGCGCGGGGCGGTGCGCGGGGCGGGGCGGGGCGCGGGGTAGGGGGGGGGGCGGCGCGCAGGCGCCCGTGGCACGCGCGTCTGACAGCCGTCGGGCGGTCGCCGGGGGCCAAGCGCGCTGCCTCGGCGCGCGCCCATTGGCAGCCGGCGCCCCATACCGCGCGCGCTTTCCGCCCGAGCGCCGCGCGCCGCCGCCACTTTGTCCCCGATGGATTGATGGGGTGGGGAAACGAAACCTTTGCGAGACTACAGGTCGCTCTACATGTTGCGGAAATGAGCAGACCTACCGTCGGCTACTAGGGTTTCCCCCTAACCAGGACTCTCCCACCAGCGGGGCACCACCCCAGCCGGGACAAGCTCTAAGCTCCCGACCGGTAGTGTAGAGCATGTTAGTGTAAATGTGTGTGTGAGGGGAGAGGATAGGACAAGGAATGGGAAGGACAGATCGCGCGCGGTCCGTGGCCTGTTTGTTAGGGTACTGCTCAGGCATTCGACTGGTGCTGATCGGAGAAACCACGGAAAACTACCTATCAGAGGAGACGGACGCAAGAATTCTCTTCCAAAC
Organism: Teleogryllus occipitalis; assembly: GCA_011170035.1. NCBI lineage: Eukaryota > Metazoa > Arthropoda > Insecta > Orthoptera > Gryllidae > Teleogryllus > Teleogryllus occipitalis. The sequence continues at coordinate 42,838 of BLKR01003365.1, forward strand.
AGCGCCTGAATTCGACCTAACTGAAAAGCTAGGCCGCCGTCATGACTCGAACCTAAGATCTCCCAGTCAGAGGCGCTGCAGTGACATCAGTGGGTGCACTGAGCCACTGCTCCCGGTTGCTGATGGTGGTTCACAACATGTGTAACATTGAAACTTAAATTTGTTTCAAATCTAGGAGTTTTGTTGTATCACAGTACGATTTAGCTGTTAGCCAGCATTGTCGCTGCCTGTGTAGCAACTTTCGGCGGGATATCCGAGGATTCGAGTCCCGGTGGTGGCGATTTTCGACATGTACTAAATAGGTACTAGGTCGAATTCAGCAGTTCTGAACCGTTGTTTCTCCAATCAATACCAGGCGAATGCTGGAAGTATACCATAACAAACTAGCCAAGGATCGCACGCGATCTTTCCTTCCTCTTCCTTATCCTATCTTCCTTCCTCAACACACACACACACCACGTACACATACTCACTTAAATGCTCTACGCTGACACATATATCGGGAGACCAATCGGGAGTTTAAAGCTTGTCCCGGCTGTGGCGGTACCGTGCTGGGGGAGATAACTGGGGAGGGAGGAACACCGCCACCGACCGGGATAAAAAAAATAACTACTCTAACGGGTAAAATGACCGTAGCAGTTGTTGTGCCCGGAAACATCAGTCAGTCAATCAAGCATCTGGGTATCTGGACTGTTTGGATGACCCAGCGTGCGGATGGATTAGAGTGATGGCTGCAGAAATGGACGTTCTCGAGCTGAACACCCAGCTCGAGTAAATATTTTTGCGGGTTGGTGAAAGAACCAGATATGTGATGGGTCAGTCAGGCCATCGTCAAGTGAAGTAATCCGTCGCTGGAAGTGCCAATAGATGCAATAGACTTCAAATGTGCAAAAGTTTCGTATGGGTTCAGCTAGTACTTCAATGGTACGTTACCATAACGAGAAAGAGGTAGCATCACTAGTTTCGTAATAATTTAACCTAAGGACCCTTTACCCCAAAATGTGCGAATATGGAGTTTCACTATTAAAACAACGCCTACCCTATACTTCCAATTTCTAGGTGTATGGTATGGAGGTTATATCTTTCATTCGTATTTCACTTCGTTTATTTTCACTGGTGCCTTTATTATATAAAATAGAAGAAATATTTAAATGTACTAATATTAGTTTAGAGTATTTCATTTAATACACGCTGTCTCATAATAAATGTTACGAACTTTTACAGCGTGTATTGGAGGGGGATCGTGGAAGATCATTGCATTGCATTGTGTTCGGTGGGTATACGAAATCGGACCATCAAATCGTGTTCTGCCAAACCTCAATGCATGATGTGTTGCCTATAGATTAGGGGCAAATGTCGCTCGTGTTTTCTCATCACACGTGAATTGGCGAAAAGTGATCCATCTTTGGTCCCGTATGCGCCCTAGAAGTTTATATTTATTTGGAGACATGTGTAATTGTAGTCTTGTATACAGGAAAGGCTTTCTGTTTCTCTTATTCACTGATGATAGTGAATACTGCGGCCATTTCATTGCCCTGGAACTAATGGAAGAGTGGTCTTGACCCCATCTACCCAGCAAATCTGGTCCTGCTCTGATTCTTATTTCTCGATCCATTGTTTTTGCATTCGACACGGTTGGCATTTATAGGTTGGTCCGCGGCCGGCGACGGCGGCTGTTCATTTAACGAGCCTTTGTTTCCGAGGCTGAATGGCGGGGCGGCGGTGGCGGTGGCGGCGGCGGCGCGGGCGGCTGGGTCACGTGATGCAGGGAATGGCGGTGGGCAATCCCCACCTTCTATCTCATGCCACGGGACGGTGCGCCCTTGCTGCTAGCAGCTCTTGCCAGTCGCCTCAGTTCTGGAAGAAAGTCAGGGGCGGACTTTACCCTTTCTTTCACATCGATGGCATTCAAACATTGAGCTAGTGTTCCAAGTTTCGGGGTTCCCTGGTCCGAGTTTGTTGTAACTCTCTATTACCTTGAGGTAATCATCCATTTTATGAATAAAAAATTGGAATATTCATTGAGAAAATTAGGAACTTATTTAAACTGCTCGTTACCTCTTAAATATTCATACATACGAGTACTTCTTGATTACAGGAATTACAATAATTCGTAATTATAAACTGTAGTAACAAGTTTCGTCAATGAAATTCGGCACTCGATTTGTCAAAAGAAATGTTAGTAATATTTGGAACTTCGGAATGCGTATATTCGGTAATTCGAACTTCTATTCTCCCGATTCGAGATATTGAAAATTCATTTCACGATTTGTTGTTTCAAGCATCCCCGTATTCATCTAAAAGTTTGTTGCTTAATTTAGTTGATTGTATTCGTAGATTTTTTGGTATTAAAGCATTGGCCTACGCTTGGGAATCGCTGCATTTACGTGCGTTCAAGCGTAAGGATTAGAGAGGCTGACATTGTGAAAGTTGAGAAATACTGAAAGAACTCTGGTCACATTTTTCGAATTGAATCACATTAAATATTGTGGAGTCCTATCAATTGGAGCTATTTTCACTATAGCATTTGTAAACGAGAGAAACCTGTGCCCAAATTAAAAAGGAAAGATGACAGCACATTCCATGGAAAACAAAATGTGAAAAGTTTTTGTGATTAGAATAATTTTTACAAATATATTTTGTGTTTGTACGAATGTTAATTTTGTGAAGGACATGATAATCAATAAATGTTTTATCATTAAATGTTAAATTGAATTTAAATTAAATAGAAATCAAAACTTAAAATAGTCCCTTTTACTCAGATATCTGAAGAGTAGCTGCTTTTTTTCAGGCACATTTAGGAAGATGTAGTTTACACCAGGTAAAAGATAACATTTATACAACTTCAGTTTCGATCACACGCTCCAATATTCTCCAAATTAGTTTTCAAGAAACTAATTTTTTTCGCATTCCTCCTTCGTTTTCGTGAAATCGGTTTGGAGAAACTGATTGATGTTCCGTGGTTGTCATTCACGCCCCCTTTCTCTATGAGGAAATATTTTCTTATCTACTGCCGCATTTAGATATTACTCTTTTAATCCGTATTAAAATAAGATAAAAAGGACGAAAGCAGTGTAGATACACAATCGATAACATGTGATTTTACATTATAATTAAGCATATTAACTAAGTAAGGAGTGTTTTATCCTGAAAATAGGTTAGGTAGTTTTAATTAAAACTGAACATGACATTCCATAGTTTTCAAATCTTGGAACCAGATGAAAGAGATTTTTTCTTCTGAAGTGGAAATAACTCTCCACAGAACACACACTCCACAGATGTAAATAATGGCGTCATGACGAAATCTGAATTTCTTCAAAGTAAAATTCTGATTTGAAAAGAGAAATGCAAAAGAATTCCTTTCTGTTTATATAAGACAAAAGCGGGCGAGTCAGTCTGGCAACTAAATGGTACATTGTGTAATGTCTCTAAGGAGGAAGTTTTAACTCGAGAAAGGAAGTTTTTATCAGGGGGAGAATTAAATACCGCAAAGGACAAGGAGATCGTCTTCAGCATGCTCCACGTGGAGATGGAGTTGAACAGGAAGTGGACTGCCGCATTACGTAGTTGATGTCATCGCGTCGCTGTGTTAGGAGGCCGTGCACGCGCTGCAGTAGTCATCGCCACGAGGCGCGCGTGTCGCGAGGGCGGGGCGCAGTGAGCTCGTGCCCACCTCTACCTGGGGAAATTGTTGTTTGATTAGACCGTAGATATTTAGGTTTTTAAATATGCGTGTAGGTGCCTAAAAAAATTTCTTTCAGCAACTCAATTTGTCTTTTTAAATGGTAGAATGGACCCAAAAAATGTTTATTGTCGCTAATGGGTAAAGGTAAAATAATTTTATTTTTTTCATTAATTCTTCACAAACAATAAATTGTGAATACGTCATACAGGTTGGAAAATTTCGTCAACGACCTAAAATATATCACTGTTTGGCAGTAATGAATAAAACTATTGCTGCCTGGAAACTAAAACACCTTTACCCATTAGCATCGTCATTGTATATATATATATATATATATATATATATATATATATATATATATATATATATATATATAAAAAGATAATATTATGTAGAATCGGTATTGTGTATTTTTCGATAATACTATTTACAAACAAGTTCAATTGTTTGTCTAGTAGTTAGAATTATTCGAACCGTAGTTTGTCTCGCAATAACTTACTAATACTTTCGCAAGTTTTCAAGAAAAAGTGAATGTCTCTTGTGGGTCAAGATAACTTTTCTGTCGCAGAAATTCAATCGCTTTATCTTAGAAACCGAGAACTCAGGAAGTAGTGGCATGGAGGCTTTTATTGCAAGATCCTTGTCCAATATGTACGCGTCTCGCTAACTTACAGATTAACGCAACTTAAAATCAATATCATGCTGACTGTTGTGCTGACTCAGAAGAAAAACAGTAAAAGTAGCCACGGACAAAAGAAAGCCGGCAAATTAGTCTCATTTAAGGGTTTAAAAAATAAAGTAGACACACATAGGCATTAATGTTGAAATAGGCTCTTTTATGCGCTATGAAATTGACTGGTTTTTTTTTTAATAATCCTAAAATGTATGTATAAAACTTCATTTAGTAGAAGGTACCCAGGAAAAAAGTAGGTTTTTACGTAAATATCCGCTGTCTATTTATAATGCGAGTGGCATTTCAGTTTGTGAGTAGGAACGGTTGCGACTGAGGCCGATAGGCCGAGCGGCGCAATCATATGAACTAAATAAAACTAATCGCTTTTTCCCACGTGCGTCATACCCCATTTCTTGGCCTTAGCCTATTGGTTAGCCTTTTTATTTCAGTCTACTTTCGTATTGTTTTAATTCAAGTACACGAAACACTTAATTGGGTACGGTGTTACACAAAGGTCAGTTGTAGCTGATGCGTCAGTCATAGCTGATTTTGTTTACTTTGTTGCATTCACAGTTTTATATGAACTTTTGATCATCGTCTCTTTTTATACCAGTGCTAAAAATTGGACTTACAAAAGCATGTTGTGTATGCTTTAAAATAACTGCTTTAACTAGTGCTTGCTATTTTTTTATTATTCCATCATTAATAAATGACCTTTTCCATTACAAGAAATCGTTCACAAAAGGACATCATACGGACAGATTGCGTATTTGCCGATTATGGCACGAATAATCGCGTCATCACTCATTCAACCAATCGCAACGAGAGAATCTTCGAGGTAGTGGTTTCGTTTTGTCGCACAGTTGTCAAATACTCGTGACGTCACTGTACAATTGTTTCCTCAAAATAACATTGATTCTCTTATAAATTTATAATTCTGTTATACAAATCGTTTGTAATGTTGCTTTATTACGTTCGAACAAATTTGAAAATACGCTCCTAATGTCGCTCGGTTTCTAAACATATACTCCTGCAATAAAGCTTAACATTATAAACTAGTTGTGTAAACTACTAGTATGACCTTATGGGGCCTCACATGCATGAGGTTAAAATGTGCTGGAAGAAGTACGAACCTTCCCCGAGAAATGTGTCCCTTGATGCTCGCAACATGCATTTCGATGGTGCAGGGACTTGGCGGTGTGCCAGAGTGCGGGGAGCCAAAGGTTGTTCTTTCGAGTCCCGTGATGGGCATGGGTGTTTTCACTATGTGATTGTAGCATCGTTGGCTTCTTGTACCAGCACTTTCTTGAAACATCTTACCAAACGTAATCATTCACCTATCATCATTCATCACGTGATTATCAAATCGAATATAGCCTCTCTGTGGAGGACAATTCTAGCGGCCAGCTGCTCTGGCAGCTAGTTTTCCATAGTTTCTCCGATCAACACTTGACGAAGGCCGGAGCATAAAAGCGACTCCACACATTCGACATTCGAGCAGCGAGCTACTGTTTGTCCAATCCCGAACAGCTGATGTGTTCAGCGAATGTTTGCTCTCTTTTACGTGTCCAAAAGACCGATACGCGGTGGGTAGGGCGAGCACCGAACGTTCGCTACTCGGCAAAGAGCAAGCAACCCATCCACACTACTCGGGATTCGGCGAGTGGTTGCTCGCTGTTCGCCGAATAACGAACGTGTGGAGCCGCCTTAACTCTAACCAACGGGCTACGGACTGCACGCGATTCTTCTTGCATGACTTATCCTCTCCTATTACATACATTTACACGCACAAACTACACTACCACATACGCCGGGAGATCAGTCGGGAGCTTAGAGCTTGTCCTGGCATGGGCGACGCGTCGCTGGTAGGAGATACCTGAATGGGAAAGATCCGCAAGGCGGCGTGTAGGTCGGCGTTGGATCTCACTTTCCAGCTGGTGAAGAACAACGCCGCCTCCCGTGATGAAAAAATGTCACTACATTTACGGAACAAATGACCACAGCAGTTGACGCGCCCGAAAACGCGAAAAAATAAATCATTAGAAAATAATTTATAATAAAGACTTCCAGTAAAGAGTCATTGTGTTTCAATTAGGGATCGTTTAACAATTTTCGCGTGGATGATTCACTGAAATATTGAGCTGACGTAACTTAAACCTCTTCATAATCTTATTTTCACCCATTCCACCTTTCCTGGCACTTTCGACTTCTCAACTTGTTCTCTGAAATGTTATACGTTCGATTTCACTTTTATTGGCCATTAGTTCAATGAAAACTGAAAACAGGTGATGGCCACGTAGGCTCTTTTGCAAGAAACAAAATGTTGAGCGCTGTCCCAACCCTAGTGTCTAGCTATTTTATCCTCTACTTGCATGGCCATCAGAACAGTGTCCTCGGAACAGTTCATTGGCGTTTATGCATGGCTTCATTCTCATTTCTTTCTAAGAAGCAGTAAGACAAGATTCTGAAGTATGCTACTTAGCCTCATATGATTTTCCTTTCTATAAGGTTAATGGAAATTATTGCTTCACGTCAACTTTCTGTAATCTCTTACGGTATAGCTTTGATCCCCGTGAATAAGCTGATAAGTCCTAAACACGTAATATTCTAGGAGAGCAAAAACAGCGTTTAAATGAATGAAATCAGGGATTAATGATATTCAAAGGAAGGTGATATTCAAACAAAACTATTTTCGAGTAGGCTTTGTTTGAATATCATTAATCTCTTATTTATAGCATTAATTAGTTTTTTGCTCTCCTGTAAAATTAAGTTTTATTTTACTTATCAGCTTATTCACCGGGGTCAAAGATATAATTCTGATATTTTATTATCTCCCAATGTCATTCACGTTTCTTCGAGACATTTTTGTCCAAGCTCCTTCGACGGTTCGTGCCGAGGGCACTGTGCAATGTGCCAGCGTAGCGAGACGGCTGGCTGATCGCTCGAGAGCCGGGGATGCCCCGCGAGTGCAGTCTGCCGCCCCCGCCGCCTTTGTCCTTGCTCCAGACCGCGCGCACGCCCACGCCTCCACCCCCACCTCCGCCACTGCCCCCCACGCCCCCATATTCATCTCGCTTCCCCGACGTCTCCGCCGCCGCCATCGCCGCCGCCGCCGCTCCCACCGTCGGAGTGAGTGTGCAGTTGGCTTTCTCGGAAGCTCTTGCGCTCTGGCCACCTATAATGGCACGCGCTATGCCGTAGTGCAGGGGCGTCCAACTGCCAAGGTCTCAAGGGACACTACTTAAAACCGTCAATATGGTTGCTGGTCGCACTTACATTACTTGGACGATCCACGCCTGGCTACACCGTATTATTGATCTTGGCAGTTTGCTTGGCTGTTCTGAACCAGGGAGAGGTGGGGATGGAACCATGCGTGATATCAGGCCGTACCATGCATAACGCAGGGAATGAAATGGGGATAATTTTTGATTTCTGAACTTAATTTTATTTTAGTTCGTTAACTTAACCTGCGAGTACTTTTACATTACGCGAGTTTTGACCCTGACAGTTCGCGTGCGCTAGGCGCGCGATGAGAGACGACATACACGCAAGGGACTTTCACTTTTGACTAATAACTAGACATCGGATGTTTAGGGAAATGCCTATTTTATTATAGCGAACTTATTTAAAGGCAGATGATATATGTGCACGAATCATGACAAATGATGACGTATGACGAATTTTTATAATTTTGCTTATTTGAGCATAAATGCCTTTTTTTGCATAAATACCTTTTTTAGGACTTTTTTGCCTTTTCATTTATAATTTTTATACACAATGCTAAGATATCGAAAAATTGGCGATGGTTCAACGTGACCATTCATTACGCAATCTTCAATTCACGTCTTGGTGTTTTAAATTACGAGAGAATTCCTGAAAGTACACCAACTGATTTTTCTCCATTTCCCTATTTCATAAATACCAGCCATGATCTGAGAACATGATCGATTGATAATACAACGAGGGCACTGAAATTTTAAGTGGAAATAAATAAAAATTCCCAGAAGGTTTCAGTGTTGCTAATGTTGGACTTCTAAAATATATCACATCATTCAGATATCCTTCTCTGCATTCAAACTGATTCTGTCTCCCAGTCGTTCCAAATTTGAAATGGTGATCCTTGAAAAATTACTGGTAATATGAAAATATTACTGGTTATGCAAACTATTAAGAATAAAATGTAGAAGAGTTGTAAATATGTAAAACTAGTTTTACATTAAAATGTTCGAACTTGTTTTGTGCATTTAAGTTTACAATATAATATAGACAAAAATTACAATTTCCCATTTTATTGTATATGTAACTTATCAAAGTGACTTTTTTCTCCTTATTCTTGTCATTTTCAGTGCCATTTTAGGCGCCTAAAATACGATTTTTTAGTGCCTAAACATTTGATGTCTACTAATAACCTTTCGCGGGCCACAATAAAAGGCACCGCGGGCCGCTAATTGGACAGCCCTGTCGTAGTGGTTTGTCATCGGAGAGGAACGTGGCTTGCAGAGATCTATCGGCAGGCGGCGGTCGTGCACTCCTTATAGGAGACGGGGATTCCTCGGCTGGTCATTTACCGTTCATGCACGCTAGACAAGAACGTGTTTAGTTTTTTTTATTATTCCGACTAAGATACCACAAAGAGGATGTGGTCTGAGTGTTAGTTGCACGAACTCTAGATAAGATGGTTGCAGTGATTGCTTGGATATTGCTGCGGCAAAATTAACCGTGCGGTGTAGTAATGCGGATAGGAATATAAATAAACGGAATTCCAGTTTTGTGGTTCATGAATACATCGTAAATGTATTTTAGTCAAAACGTTTACCCAAGAAAGCAAAACCTATAAATTCCTCAAGTTAACTTTATTCGTCCATGAATGTGCCATGGGCTACATCAGTGATGTCCAGGTTGCCAAATGTTGGTAGCAGCACGGGCTGCTGTGCGAGGCCACAAGATTATCAGCGCAGGTACACCTGGAAGGAAACTATCAGTATACTCACTAAGATTTGTTCCGTGTCAGATGCTTCCCAAGTCATAGCATCCTCCTGCAACGCCCCCCCCGCATTTTTACTACATTGGTTTAGGGACTTTTGATGACGATTTAAGTTGAAGTCAGTGAAGATCAACCCCAGCTAATGGAAGTATTACAGCCTGCGACTTTTTTTCCCTGGAGATTGGAATGCTTGCTAAAGAAATAAAATTATATCAACATCACCGTCTCAGGTTGCAAAACGCTGCAAAAAGGATGTGGAGCTGGGGCACGGGAGATAACTCGACATCGTGCTCATGTATTTCGAAGTGATCTTTCACGTGTGTAAGTTTCACATTTTTCTCCAGTGCCCCAACAGAGAGATGTTAAGTTAAAAATATGGAAAAAATTATCATTGCAATTTTTGGAGGGTGTATTTCTAAAGTGGCGCGGTACTCATCACAAAATTGTATTGTATGTAACTATGCTGTTGTGTGTAAAGTCACAGAAAAAACAAAGGCTGTGACTATTCCTTGCTTGAAAAATTACTGTGTGAAAATCGACATTTTCTCATTTGTGTTCGGTCGTTTCGTTGCAAATATTACCACGTTAGGTAGGTAGGTAAATAGCTTTTTGATAAGTATGCCAAGTTTACTGAATCCATTGCATTTTAATTGAAAAAGCTACAACAACTTATCACTGAGCAATTTCCAAAACTGTAGAAATTTATCAAGATAAAAAATGGCACAGGTGTTAATAAAAAATGTCCACCATTTATTTACCATTAAAAAGATTTTTAACAACCAAAACATGAGATAATTTAAACAAAGTACTTTTTTTTCTGAGATGGTTGAGTGACTCGTTCTGGACCACTTACAATAGATTGACCCACATGTAATGAAAATTAGTCTGAAAACTGTAACCTTTGTATTTTAATAATAAAAAGTTAATGTTTGGAAGCACTCTATTCAGTAGAGAATCAAGTTTCAGCGAAAATGGTCAAAGTACATGCCTGGTTTGCTTATGTATTAATCCATCCCTGTTTTTATATGTATTATATTAGATATTTATCTTGTTTCTAAAGAACCATTTTGACTTAGAGCAGGAAAAGCTGCACGACTAATAAAATGAAAATTATTCTTCTCCTTGCTTTTCAATTTTCAATGATATTATCTACTTTAGAATTTCTAAATCACATTACGCCACCGTAAACAAAATTTTTAGGTCTCTCAATTCAGTCAAACCTTAAATGGAACGTCCATTTAAATGAATTGAACACAAAATTAAGTTCATTATGCTACGCGTTCAGAATTCTTGCAAATTCAGTCAGCCTTCATACTGCTCGTTGTGTATACTTCGCGAATGTTCATTCCCGCCTGAGATATGGCATAATATTCTGGGGAAATACATCTTATAGCTCCCAGACTTTTAGATTACAAAAACGAATTGTACGAATAATAACCAAATCCCACCCACGTGATTCATGTAAGCCTCTCTTCATTAATCTAGGAATTCTACCATTACCGTGTCTTTTTATTTACGAATCAGTGGTTTTTGTAAAAAATGACTTGCTTAAGGGCGGGAATATTTTTTCAGAAAATGCCGAAGTCTATTACTATAACACTCGACGTAGAAATCATATTCATCAGGTGACAGTATCAACAGCTCATTACAAAAAATTCACATACAATACATGTACATTATTTTACAACACTTTGCCAGATGACATTAAACGATTAAATTCAATAGAAAAGTTTAAATCCCAAGTGAAATCGTTTCTGCTGCATAACTGTTTCTATACAATTAGAGACTATACTGAGCATCACAAGAAAAGTAACATTAATTTTAACAATGATACATAATGCATTATTTACCATTTGGACTGTATAAATGAGTATAAACAACCTGTAACAACTATTGTACTACAGCTTCCGGGTCAATGACCCCCATCTCGATCAGGTTTTTCGTCCAGTTTCCCTGATCCATTGAGCAAATGCTGAGATGGCCCCTTGTTTTGCTTCTGGACATAAATGTAACTTCATTTTCTGTGCACGTCTTCTAGAATTCAGTGGGAAATACAATTATTCAAATTATCGTTTCCATGTTGTCGCGGCAGGAAGTAATAAGAGCCAAAATTTATTGCTTATTTATCTTTGAAAATAGATTTTATTACATGGGAGTTTTTTTTGTTTTTTGTTTTTTTCTCCCTTTCAAAATTCAAAATTTATTGCTTATTTACCCTTGAAAATAGATTTTTTACATGGGAGTTTTTTTGTTTTTTTTCTCCCTTTCAAAATTCAAAATTTATTGCTTGTTTATCCTTGAAAATAGATTTTATTACATGGGAGTTTTTTTGTTTTTTTTCTCCCTTTCAAAATTCAAAATTTAAGTAGTATATGACTTAGTGTAGGGATCACAGAATTTTGAAAATGTGCACACAATTCACTTTTCCCCATAGCACGTCATACGCAGTTTTTAACTGTTTTTTGACGTAAAATAAATAAAAAAATTATACCATATTACAAAATTAACAATTAATTTTTCAGACTATTTCAAGTGTAGTTGCCGTATCGACTACATTCATTTAAAGAAGACGTGTACAACCGCTACATAATTCGTCCTACAATTTTCATTGTGGTTGGCGGCACCTAAACACCGCCATTCTGAACCGTTTAGGGAAGATCTTTGTGAGAACACACTTACATAACGAAGGAGCTGTGGAATCCTGCAACCGAGTATTTGTCAAAGAATACGAAGTATTTGATCCTGCAGGAAATACGATTTGAACAAAACAATAATAGTAAAAATGTAAATAAATATTCCAACAAATGTAGTTCATTGATTTTGCGAACCCTTCGCCTCGAAGTATCATCCGCGAAAGTTCCAGGCCCTCCTTCACTACCGCTCTCCTGGCGAGGTCAAGTGCATGGAGGGTAAACTTCATTGCCTCACCTATGCTTCTGGAGGCTACCTCATCCATTGACATCACTAGACACACATTAGGCATCAAAATCTTTGCGGACTCCTCTTCAGTGGAGTTGGTGAAATAAGTGGTTTATTGATTGGTTTCAACGGTCGCGTCACCTGTTAAGGTCATTAGGTCCCGTGAGTAGTGCATGTTTTTTGCTCTGGAGGTGGCGGTGATTTTCCCTCCCCGAGATCCGGCATCGATCTATCGACGGCTAACGGGGTTTCCCCGACCAGGTATCTCCTACTAGCGATGCTTCGCCCCAGCCAGAACAAGCTTTAAGCTCCTGACCGGTCTCCTGACATATGTGGTATTGTAGTGCACGTGAGTGTGTGTGTAAGGAGTCGGGTATGCCAAGGAAGAGGAAGGAAAGATCGCGCGCGGTCCGTGACTCGTTTGTTAGGGTACTACTCCGGCATTCGCCTGGTGTTGATGGGAGAAACCATGGAAAACTACCGATCAGAGTAGCCGGCCGCTCGAATTCTCCTCCAGACAGCAACCGAATTCGACCTAGCTCACGAGCTAGTGTCGAAAATCTTCCGGCCAGAGGCACTGCAGTGACATCGATTGATGCCCTGAGTCACCTCTCCCGGTGAAATGAGTCGTTCTTTCAGACACACCCTCATCCAATGGTTGAACTTAAAACCGAATCTTCTAGAAGCGGATGTGAAAACGCGAGCCTTCGGCGAAAGGCGCGTGTTCAGTGCATGCTCGTATCTCCTTTCTCTTCTCGTAGAGAAAATGAAATTTTAGGTTTTGCAAATTAATCTTTCGGATGTTGTAATTAACTTAATTTTTCTGCCTGATATGCAACACCCCTTCGAAGGAAATAAAAAAGGGGGTTAACGTATAAAGAAGTTGAGACTCCCTATCAAGGGTATATGATCGAGCTCGAAGGGAATGTTTAAGCTTATTGAACGAGATACCATGGACCTGTGTGGGTCGGATGACTCTTCGCTGGTCCGCTAGCTATTGTTCTGTAATTTCAGAGGTTGGATATTTTAGTTATTAAAGTTGCTTCATTCTCTTTTGAAATCCTCTTTGACGAGGATTAGTTTGCTGGTAGCACGTCATAACGTTTTTGTTCTTGTCCATATATTCCGTTTCCGTTGATCCAGTCGCTTTTGAAATCAACGTGAAACGCGTTGGTTAGATCAAGTTCAACTGCCTGAAGGAGAATTTTAGCGGCCCGCTGTTCCAATCGGCAGTTTTCCCTGATTTCTCCGATCAGCACCAGGCGAATTCCGGGGCAGTACCCTAACAAATGGACCCGGACCACCCGCGATCTTTCCTTCCTCTTCCTTGCCCTATCATTACCCCATTACTTACATTCACTTACGTATACTTACATGCACTACACTACCACACATGCCGGGAGACGAGTCGGGACCTTAAAGCTTGTCTCGGCCAGGGGGCTTTCCCGCTGATGGGAGGTACCTTGTTGAGGAAAAAACCCGCAAGCTGACGAGTTGGTCGGCGCTGGATCTCGCCATCCACCTCTCGCGATAAATCCTGCTCTACACTTACGGGAGTAATGACCTTAGCAATTGATGCGCTCAGAATCTCTAATCCATTAAACCCAATCCCTTTTCCTACCTCATATAAATTTTTAAGTCTTCGGTAAAATTATTATTCGACTGCTCGAATTCTGCACATTGTATATTCAACTCTGGCATGTGCCAGTTACGTAGTGTTGGAAGATTCTGAATAATTCAAAAATCTCTGAAAGACAAATTTTAAAGAAATAAAATCTGTTGGACATGAAAATAATATAAAAACATTTTCGCTATATTGTAGGAGAAAATGTAAGCTGTAAATTTATTTTGTTTAAAAAATATTTCATAAGGTTAAAATTTAATAGAAGAAAGTAATGCTTTACTCTCATGTAAGCTAATCGTATTTTAAGTTTATATAGATAGAAATTGAAGCTAGGCTTAATAAAGAAAAATTAAACTTAATCGACGTTCTTCCTGAAATTATGTGACACAAATATTTGCTTCTCGTTTCGGGATGCTGGATCCAAAAGGTGTAAAGAGGTCTCACGTTTTGAAATTTTATCCAAAACGTCTGTTCGAAAATAATGACTTCTATTTATCCTAATTTTGAAAAATTGATCAAAACGTTTGTTTTGAGATTGCTAAAATACACGTACCATCCGAAAAAAAAGTTTTACTCGGAGAGCGAAGGAAAAGCTGTTAATTTTTACACTTTTTACACCCATCTCCGTGAATTTCTTTCAAATGTTCTACACACTAACAGAATGGATTTTGATGATCAAATTTCTGGTTTCTTTTGAGCACGGAACTCACATATCTCCACAGTTAATATAGTGGTCATCATATTAATTTTTATGTAAGGATTCAAGGGTTAATTAGTGTTCATTTTTTTGCCAATCTTTCCTTGATTTGTCAACGAAATTTAAGTGTCTCTAGGTCAGTAGTTTATTTTTTTTCATTTTTGTGTAAAGTCGTTCGATTTTTCAGTGAGTGGGGGCGCACCCCGCGCGCTTATCTGATTGTTCTGTCCCTGATAACTAGACCGGAAAAATATGTAGTATGGAACATCAAAATATGTACATAAATATGTAATGTAAACAGTAAGAATATGAAATAAATATGTAAAATCGCATTAAATATGTAATATCAAAATTCACTAATTCTAAAACACATTTACATAATATGAAATTACTTTTATAAAAAATTTCCTAAGCAAATTTTGAAAATAATACAAAAGTCTTAAAAATTATTTGGGTAGCATAAGTTATGCACACTTCGCACTATACAACTTTCCCATTAGTAGTAAAAGCTTCATCTATTGCTATTCAGAACTGTAGTTTTGCAACCAGACTAGACACAAGAGAAAACATCGTACAAACTAGCGATATCTACGTCTAGCAAACATCACTGCAACGTGAAGCACTCTCATTGAATATTACACCTGGCGATCGCCAATGATTCTCCAAAATTAAAGTTAAAAGTCACGATCCGCGACGTCAGTGATGCTTTTCACACCTAAAGGTGAAAATGATCTCAGTCGCCGACGTGCACGACTACTGGGATAACTGAAGTAGACGCGCGGGACTGTGAGAACATCATATGGGGGTACCTGAAGGAGACAGCACGCAGCAATAATGTAGGGGAACAATGCAAATTTTTTAAAAAAGATATTTCTTTTCATAAAAAATATGAAATATAATTAATATAATAAAAATATTTCGTAAAAATTCCAAAATATGTAAAATATGTAGTAAAGTACCCAATATGTAAAAATATGTAACGAAAAAATTGAATATTGTGTTAGGACAGGGCCGATTTGCCAAGATTAGAAATTTGAGAACGGTAAGTAGAAAGACAAAAAATATGTAAATACATAAAAATCCTGTCTCTACTGATAACCGCTGCCGCCGCGACGCAGCCACGTGGCGCGTGTTGGGACAGTGCGGGCGGGCGCGCGAGGCGAGGTCGCTTCGCAGCGCAGCCGATCGGTCGCCGGCCGGGAGCAACGGCGCACTCGGTGCTTCCCCGGGGACGTTTATGTAACCACGCGTATCGCCGCCGCCGCCGTCACTTCCACTCACTCCCCTTCCTCCGCTTCCTCCGGCGACGCTGTCGCCTCCCTCGTTCAAGATTCCTCCCCTCTCCATGGTCATTACTAGCGACCGGATTTTTATGTTATTACATATTTTTTGTCGTTCTACTTACGGTTCTCAATATTGTTATCTTGGCGAATCGTCGCCGTTCTAACACAATATAAAATTTTTTCGTTACATATTTTTACATATTTAGTACCATATTATGTATTGTGCCATGTTCACAATATATTTTTTTATTCATTAATTTTTTTTCAATTTAATTTAATTTCTTTTTAACTCAGCACTTTTTCCCACATTATTACTGCGTGCTGTCTACTCGAGGTATGCTACGTAAAGACGCGGTCGGATTTTCTCACAGTTCGGCACGTCAATTATCTCAGGGGCGGGAAGTGCGCGTCAATGACTGAGATCATTTTTACCTTTCACGTGTGAAAAGTGTGAAAAGTCGCGTTTCGTGACCTATATCCTTATTTTCCGAGAAACTTAGGCTATAGGCAACTTGTAATATTTGAAGAGAATGCTGCAGACTACAGTGATTACTGGTAGTAGAATTCGCCAGTTTTTTGATGGCTTATATTGCGTCTAGTCTTGTTGCTAAAGTTCGGTCCTGAAGGGCAGTAGATGAAGCTTTTACTACTGACCGGAAAGTTGTATGGTGCAAAGTGTGCATCAATTTGTGTTCTCCAAATTGATTTTTAAGACGTTTGTATTATTTTTAAAATTTCTATTAGATTTATTTTTGTAAATGTAATTTCATAATATCGAAATGGTTGTTTTATAATTAGTGTATTTTAATATTATATATAATATCCAATATTACATATTTATTACATATTCTTACTGTTTTCATTACATATTTATGTACATTTTTTGATGTTTGATACTACACATTTTTTAGGTCTCTAGTCATTACCGGCTTAGGTGGCTCAGGGCATCAATTGATGGCATTGCAATGTCTACGACCGGGAGGTCCTAGCTTCGAATCCCGACGGTTGCAGAATCATCGGCATTTGTTTCATCGCTTGGTCGAATCCAACCTTTGTCTGGAGGAGAATTATAGTGGCAGGCTTTTCTGATCGGCAGATTTCTGTGGTTTCTCCGATCTTCACCAGGCGAATGCCCGGGCCCATACCTTGACAACCGGGCACGGGCCGCGCGCCATCATTCCTTCCTCTTTCTTGTCCTATCCTCCCTCATACATTCACACATTTAAACTTTTCAAATGCACCACGTTAGCTCACAGGCTGAGAGTCCAGTCGAGAGCTTACAGCTTGTCCCGACTGGGGCGATTCCCCGCTAGTGGGAGAAACCTGGTTGGGGAAAACTATAGTGGACGGGTAGGTCGGCGCGAATCTCGTTATCGTACGAGGGAAGATCATTAGCGTCTCGCGTGTTAAAACATGCACTACACTTACGTGATTAATGGTATTTTTGGTGTTGATGCGCTCGAAATCAGTAACCAATTAATCAATCCATTACTCCTTCTCTTTTGTAATTCCCTTCCTTTATAATCCCTACTCGTTTCTCAACTTCCATCGTTATCTTCCTTCTTCCTTTTCTCTTTCGTCCGTCGTCCTCTTTCTCGTTCCTCCATACTCATCTCCCACATTCTCCTCCTTCCTCTCATTCCTCTTCCCTGCATTCTGGAAATAGTTCTCCCTCCAAAACTTTAGACACTACCTCGCTTCTTGCCTTCCCCTCTTGATGTTCCTATATTTACATAGATTCTTGTTTACATTTTATTTTCGCCTCTCCCTTTTCTCCTTCCATCTCATTTATTTCCTTAAATGTCAACTTCCTTTTCACTTATTCTTTTTATCTTTTTCATTCCCTTTGCTTTCTTTCTTTTCCACTCCTATCTTCTCGGTGTTGTAATTCTTTCATCTTTCCCATTGCGCCTTTTCCCGTTACCAGTATCTCCATCTCCGCATTTGACCTGGCTCCCTAGCCCATGGTCGCTGTGGTTTGCGGTTGCAATATTTCCAACGTTTGTGTGATCACGTCCGTGCTGATCTTTGTGGATCTGCGTGGATCTTCCGAGAAAGAGGTGAACGACACTAAAAGATCGAACAGGGCCGTTACAAAGGGAAATCCCATCTGCACTCTTGGAAATGGTAGAAATTCCGCTACCCCTTGCCATCGAAGAATTTCTTGTGAAAAGAAATACAGAAAAGATGCAGAGGAATCGAGTTAATAGTTAGGTGACCATTTCATTTTGAATGATGTGGCAAAATAATTTTTAAACAATGACTTGTTTTTGGTGTTTGGAAGTTTCCCCAAAAAAGTCGCGTGACGTAAGTTTGTTAGCCTCCACTTAGATTCGAAGGAAAGGTGGTGGTTGTGTTTTGGAGTACAAGTGGGCTCAATGATTGTCAATGAAAATAATGTTTTTTATGGATAAAATTCCTTACCAATTAACATGTGCATTATTTATAATAATAATAATAATAATTATTATTATTATTATTATTATTATTATTATTATTATTGGTCACATCAGCGGTAAGGTGATTGGTGACCTTGATTGAGGTGATTGGCCACCTTATCTGATTGATTGATTATTGATTCCGGGCGCGTCAACTACAGAAGTCATTAGTCCCGTATGTGTAGTGCATGTTTTTATCGGGAGGTGGCGGTGATCTTCCCCCACTGGATGACTAGATCCGGCGCCGACCTACCGTCAACTAGCGGGGTTTTCCCCAACCAGATATCTCCCACCAGCGGGGTATCGCACCAGCTGGGAGAAGTTCTAAGACCCAGCCGGTCTCCCGGCATGTGTGGTAGTGTAGTGCACGTTAGTGTTGTAGTGACATATGTGGTGTGTGTGTGTGTTTAAGGGGTGAGGATAGGACAAGGAAGAGGAAGTAAAGATTGCGCACGGTCTGTGGCCCGTTGGTTGGGGTACTGCTCCGGCATTCGCCTGGTGTTGATTGAAGAAACCACGAAAACTACCGATCAGAGCAGCCGGCCGCTAGAATTCTCATCGAGACAGCGACTGAATTCGACCTAGCTCACATGGTAGTGTCGGAAACCCTGCCGCCGTCCGGACTCGAACCTAGGACCTCCCGGTCAGAGGTACTGCAGTGACAGTTGAGTCACCGCTCCCGGTACGACCTTAATGACAGTTAACATTTACATAACAGAGTTGCAAGATACAGTTAACAACTTCATAGTAGAGATACAATATCACAGACGGTTCAGTTTTATAGTATTTATCATTTATATAATTATATCATTTATCAAATTACCTCAGTAGTAATATGCCCACTGCGGCACTTCTCATCAAATTCATTTCCCCTTCGGAAACCATCTCAGTGATTAAACTCCTAAAATTAAGAAAATCTCCGGGTATCGACGGTATTAACAATGTCTGCATCAAAATGTTGAGCAAACCGACTCTAGCGGCTTTAACGGCAATATTTAATGCATCTTTACGATGCAACTATTTTCCTACCGCTTGGAAAAGAGCTGTCATTTTATCAATGTGCAAACAGGGGAAAAGCCTCGGGGTAGCTGAAAACTTTAGACCTATCGTCTGTTTCCAATTTTATCAAAAATATACGAACGTCTATTGCATACAAAGCTAATAAAATTTATCATCAACAATATAAAAACAATCCCATAGGAACAATTCAAATTGAAACCAAACCATTCTACCACTCATCAATTATTGCGTAACACTGAAGCCATAGCTAACGGTTTTCACGAAAAGAAACAGTGACCGTTTTTCTTGACGTATGTCAGGCATGTGACAGAGTTTGGCATCAAGGCCTCCTATACAAAATGCAAACTTTAGATATATCCGAATACCTACTAAAGATCACGGAAAGTTTCCTCACGAACAGATCGTTTGTAGTAAAAGTCAACACAGATACATCTACCCCTCACACCATTGCCGCAGGAGTACCACAGGGTTCAGTTCTCTCTCCTTTACTATTTAACATTTTCAGCCACGACATTTCAATCCAAGGTGACTCCAACGTTTCTTTATACGCTGATGATATTGCACTATTCACCTCTCAGAGCGATATCGTAATAGCGAAGGAGAATATTCAAAACGATGTAAACAGTGATATCAAATGGGCTCAGAAATGGAGAATAAAGCTAAATTATACTAAATGCCAAGCAAAGATATTCACATTACGCCGAACGAAAAATGTCCCCGAACTTAACCTTAAGGGGAATCTCATCCTGTGGACCTCTTCACCGTTGAAGTACCTAGGAGTATTATCTGACAAAAGACTAACGTGGGAACCCGACATCCAAGCAAATGCTAATAAAGCCTTGGTCAAAACATCAAAAATGTTCCCCTTAATTAACTCTCGATTTGCCACTAGTATCAAAAGCCAAATATCACTGTACAAATCAATCATTCAACCCACTCTAACCTATGCATGTCCAGTATGGGGTGGCGTAGCACCCAGTAACCTCCAAAAGTTATTTGCATTCCAAAATAAGTTCCCAAGAACGACCCTCAAGGCACCATGATTTATTCCAAATTTCCAAATTCATTCAACGAGAAGAAATAAATTTAAAAAAGAAGTATTTAGCATGTTATAATTGTCAGAATGGTTCTCATATATGATTATAGAATTGTTTTTCAGGAAGTATGTTTTTCAGGAATTTCGTCACTGCAGATATCTTTTCTATGTCATTCAATCATTCTCAGGTTGTCGGAGAAACCTGTTCTCTCACATTGACAATTACTTCATTCTATTATAAGGTGAGATATATTAATGTCAGAACCACATTTTAAACATTGAAACATCAATTTTTGACATAAGGTGAATGCCGTATGTTTAAGTGGAATGCACTATTTATAGCCTAGTTACAATACATATTTTCCTATTGTTGATAGTAGGTTGCCGTTTCCAGACGTCATGTCAGACCGAGTGAAGGGATGCTCGTGAATTTTTCCTTGTATTGTTCTATTTATTCCAAATATTGTGATTTATAATCCTGTTTTGGTCCTTTGTTATTTGGTTCTTGTGTGCAGTCAATTCCTTCGGTTATGGTTATATTTTTGCTGCTGAATCTTTCTCGTTATCTGTACTCCCTTGGTGAGCTGGTACGCAAACCAAGGCTAGAATTATATTTTTAATTAAGTGCTGTTACTTTTAACGTGTACATTGTAATTGTAAATGTTTTATATTTGTGGCGCAACACTCATAAACATGGTGCCAGGGGACACAAATTAGATGCTGTGGAACACCAGTAGCATGTACTTGCAGAATATAAACTGCAGAATAAGTTTTGGAAGTGTTTCATGGGTTGCACACATTTAAATATCTTACCAACGTATGAAAACCAAAGCAGTGCTTCTGATTCATTTCTGAAGTCATTTCGATTTAGTATGAGGCATTTTCCCTTCTTGCTGGTAACTCGGCAAAAACTTTCTTAACGAAATATTCACTAAATGGAAAGCATGTGAAGTCGTTTGGAGCAGGTTGAGTTGTTCACAAACAGAAAACAGCAATTGCGACTCGTACTTTACTGATCGGCATACCCGACATTCTAGTAAATTGAATGCTCAGACTTTCGTTTTCCAGTTGTTAAGGAATTATTGGGTGGCAACTTTTGCGAAAGCTTTATACTTGTGTAAATCAATCCTTTCTAGAATATGAATGTATGGAAAAATGATTTTTTTAATTTTGAAGTTTTTTTTTAATATAAAGGGGGATAGACCTAATACGTAAAAAAAATTAATGCATTAGTTGGCGAGGAAAATCTAAATTTCATTAAATTAATATCATTGAAGTATTAGGAAAAACCAGAGAATTTAAATCTACATATTTTATTTATTGTATTATTTAACAGTAGAAACTAGAAAATATTATTTTTTTAAATTCTTGCTGAGCAACTAATCTCATGGCAGAAGACACTTGCTATTTCCTCCACGATATGAGCGTTATTGAGGGTTATCTGCGGTAAAGTCTTGAAGTCTAATGATTGGAGCGAGCCAGTTACCTATGTAAGTAGTATCAAGTTAAAATTCTAAAGGCTCCAATGTTTTTCAAGAGGGAGGGTAGCAGTGAAGTGCGCAACTGCGAATCAAAGTAAATGCAGATATATTTTATAATGCAGGAATGCTGTCAAGGCCGCAAGCAGCGATAAACTTATACTAGCATACAAATGTTTCACATTGTATCTATTGTCCTTCGTTATAACTGGCGTAGCTGGTTCAAAGTGGCTTCTGGGCTTACATCCGCTTGAATTTCAACCTGTACTATAAATTATTTTCCTTAAATAATTTGAGAATAAGATAGAATTGTTTCAATGTTAGTTGAACCTGCTAGGTTAATTATTTAATGTGTTTTTCTTTTAATAAACTTAAAATAATTTTTAACATACCCATTTCTGATAACCAACCTTTCTATACTTGAAGTTGGAATTTCAACATCAGCTAACAGTGATAAAGGTTATTAATGGTATTTGAGTAAGGAGCTATGTCCTTTTTTTTTAAGATAATCAAACGTTAGTTCTTAAGAAACTAATTATGCACATTACAGTTTATAAACGCGTTTTGCATGATCATACACATGCCTCAAAACGTTTACTTAGAGGAGATAACAAAATGTAATGTTAAACTATTTTCAGAATTTTTCGAACACAATGGGAAGGCAATGCCTACAGAGGGCATAAAACATTTTTCTTCGACATTGTAGTATCTCAATCCACTTCCACTTTTTGAGAGTCGATTTAAATAGTTTTTTACTCGCTGATTGGAACGTTCTGTTCGGTGAATCGACAAAATGTCATTTACTGTAGAAATCAATTTTTGATAGAGTTGTGTGTTATTTAATGTGCTCTGACATTAATCCTCAATAGAAATATTCGTATAAATTGCTTTCAATTTAGATTCATAGTTTCCTTAGAAACTTAATTTTTACAGATATTTTTTATGTAATATAATATATATTTGAGTATCGGAACTGCAAACTACGACGACCAGTAAGAAGGAAATAACGAGTTTTGCTTACTTATCGAAAACCATTCCTTCCATCTCCAAATACGTGTTCTATGCAGTTCGTGCATACTTGCGGAATGCGCCATGGTTTATCTGGGAATTTCGATGTTGCGACAGAGGCTTGCATATGTCGCGCGAGCCGGCTGTAATCACTTGCGGCCGTGCGATGGGAGACGAAGTGTTCTGTATTCAGCGACTCTCGCGTACGTGCTCCAAGACGCGTGCCCGCGCCCTTTTTTCTGGGCGAAACGCGGACTGGAACCAGCAGCCGCACCCATTTGTTGTGCTTCACGTCCAGACCACTCCCGCGCGGTTATGCATGCGGTGTGCGTGCCTTTCCACACGCAACACCACCAAGGACGGAAGTTCCGACGTCCGAGAAGAAGAGGAGGAGGAGGAGGATAGTACAGGTGGTTCGGTGTGATTTGGTACCCAGAAAAAGTGTAGTATAAAATACGTATATTGCTCCGTGAATAATACTAAATAATAATAATAAAATTGTCTGTTATTTGTGGCGAGACTCGGGTCATTAGGCATACACTTTCGCTTAACACGTTAAATGAGGCATGTCAAGGTTGCCGGTAAAGTAACTAGAGCTTACTAGAGCTCGCGGGCCGCGTGTCCCGAGCAACTGGTGCGAGATTTACGGGGAGTAAAGGTTGTACAAATCGCTCCGGGATATCGGTAAATCACTACTTATTTGGCCCATGACTGTCTTTTCAAGAAGTCAGTTGACAGTAACTGCTCGAAATTTAGCTACGTTAATTTCGATTTCCTCTACGAATGCAAAGAAATCTTCCAAAAAAATGTAATAATACTTCATTCATATTTTAAATTGTCAATTGAGATTAAAATCCAAAGTATCAATCAAGTGATTTACGTAAGAGGACAGTGGTTGTATTAGCTTCCTACATTCAGGTTTAGAGCTTTAACAACGATTCTTGTCTGTTTAAAGAGCTACTTTTCCGTACGAGAAAATTGTTAACTTAAACTTATTCATAATACAGTATATCACGTTGGTACATTCACAAAATACTGAATGATTTAAATAAATAAAACAGAACAAAAACAGAAATAATTCGTCTTTCAAATATATTCTTGCCACTATGCAAACATGTTTATAAAAGACTGTGTTTAAAAATAAAATAAACAAAATGGTAATTAATAGTAAAGAACATAACCGTAATTCCAATCTTGGAGATTTGATAGAACAAATCTGGCACACGTCTTTTCGTATGAAGCAACTATTCACCGCCTCGCGCCGCTTCGGCTTACTTGTGTACACCCCTTTCTGGATTTTGAGGAGAAGTGAGAGCGGAGTCAAGGGACCTTGTCCGTGCTCCCAGGAACGCCGGGCTTCCCAGGCGGGAACGTAGCTCGTGCGAGCGCGGTTTGACGGCTGCATAAATATTTACATTATTTTATATAGGCTACTATAAAGAAGGTCGCGGGGGGCAAAAACTGTAGTTTTACCTCTGGGAGAGCAAACGAGGGACCATCCCGGCATACGCTTTACGTGATCGAGTACTAAAAAATCTCGGTTAGGATGGCGGCTGAAAGCTGAGGATATTGACAAAATAGAAAATTAAAACTAAATGCATTAAGTAGAAAAAGAACGAAACACAGAAGTGGCAAAATTCAGTCAAATCATAAATAGAATATGATGATTGATGAATAATAGTAACTAGTGATGCTATAGAATGGCTCAGACTTTCTCATATTAGTTTTCTATTTTCTTTGGTCTGGGCTAGCTATTCGAACTTGCCACATACTCTCGCCACCTGTCATCTACCACCGCACAATGTACCATTTTTTAAAATATTTTCTCATTTTTTTGGAATCCTAATAGTAGAACCGAAATATTACTTTAAGAACATTGAAGAAGAGTAAAACCTTGACCTAAATGGCAATTTTAATTGAAAAAATCGGAACTGTTTTTAAGAAAACGGCGTTTAAGCGCTACTGTAAATGCGAAATTTGATGCTCTTTCTCACAGAAAATTTCTGAGTTTTCGAAAAACTTCATTGAAAGTTATTTTAAGCACTTCCATTCACAAATACAATATTTTTCACAAATCGTTGGAAATGTGCCAATTAACGGCATGAGAGATATTTCAAAAAATATTCATTTGAAGAAATATTCCAGACGCTTTGACTGCATGCAACATGGCCCGAATTCAGCAGCCCCTGAGACCCAAGGCTCCCGAACTGCCAGCAATGTGTAAGTTGCAAGTGTCGTAAGGCATATCTTAAAATGTTTTTATTAACCATTTTTTTTCGAAATAGACTGTAATCACGGAAACATTAAAAAAGAAATTGCGCTTGTAGAGTGACCAGAAAGACATTCCAGAAAAATAAGGCTGCATAACAAAACACAAATACATATCTATGGAGCTTACGTTATCTCGCGTGTAATGACAATTCGAAACACACATCATTTGATACGGTGGTGATACGATGGTACCTTCGTCGTCAATTAGAGTTGGGGGATTCAAATTCCATTGGACATGTGGAAGTGTCTTCGCCCTGTATTTGCTTAAGAACATCCTTGAAATGAGTGATGGAATTCATGAGTTTCAAAAAACAACTTGATACTAGTTGTATCTTGAGACTCAATTTTTAAATATATACAGGAGAAAGATTCCATGCGTCACTCAAATTTAAGACTAAATTATTCCGTTTTTGTATAGGCAAAATGTATTTTGTTAGGAACAGTGAACTAATGTTATCACTGAATGTCAACTAATTTTTGTTTAGTTAGAGATTTTTTAATTTTTGGCATACTACTTACGTTGGGACAATGCATTGTAATGCTGAAAAACCCGTGATTATTCGACAGAAAAACCCGTTTTGTGGGTCCCTGATACCGGAAAAGATAATTCTTGTTCCTGTAGTAAATAACATCCTCTAAAACTTCGTGTTGTCGAATTCGTTTTGTGAGTCCTTGATACCGAAACATTAAAACGGTAAAAAGTCTGTCCGTCTCCGGTCAACCTTAGCAATTAAAATAATTCACGATTAAAATAATATGACGATTTTCTTCAAAATTGACATATCCTGTTCGATTTGGCCGAAATCACGTTCCTCCAAATTTGAAATGGATATTTTGATTTTTGTGGATACTTATACTAAGAACCAACATTTTCAAAAATTTCTAAAACAATGGCTCCAATTTCTTCTTTCTTATTTAATAATAATAATAATAATAATAATAATAATAATAATAATAATAATAATAATAAGGTCGATCTGGGTAGCGGAGGTTGCAGTACTGTCGTGGAGGTCTTGGACCGAAGGATCGCGAGTTCGAGTCCCGTCTCGGGCATGGTTCTGTTTGTGTGTGTGTTTGTGTATTTCTGATTGTCCATTTCGTCATTCATCATCATTATCATTTCACTTCATACCCCAGGCCTTACAACCCTGGATGTAAAAAGAGAATTCAGAATACCCTCCCATAAGTCATGTGCAGCTACCCTGAATAAACATAACTGAGCCCCGGTGGGTTACACGTTCGCATGGTCCCAAGTTCGCCAATTCGCAACGAAAAGTAAATAAATAAATAAATAAATAAATAAATTACAATAATATTACTAATGTCTTTATTTCTGGCAAAGCTCAGACTATAAGGCCTGCTCCTCCGACTAACTACTTAAATGTTCATTTACATAATTACAATTGACGCGTTCGGGAAGAAATAATTATATCAGACATTTCTCGTTGCATTCGAAAGTACAATGATCGTATTAACTAACGGAAATGTGCTGCATAAAATACGTACATATTCTCATTGTCAATTTTTCTGCACTCTAAAGCTAATATCATACAAAGAGAGCTTTTGTATCTCATTTACAAGAAGGGCGTAATAAAACAATACTTTTACTTTCGCAAAATGTCAGAAATCATCTCCTACCCCTGAATGCGAACCCTGCGTGAATGTGATTGTGAACAAAATTGCAGAAAATGAGGGAATTATTTTGCGCTATCCAAAGAAAAATAAGTTTCCTCAGATGGGGCAAAGTACACCGAAAAAATGGTGCAATCTCCATTTGCGTCGAACTCTTTTCGAAAATGGCAAAAATTCAATATTTTTCGGCATCTTCCTACAATATTGATGATAGAAATATACAATTCCTATCTACAATATTGATGATAGAAATTTTTTCCTGCAAAAATCGGTTCTTCAATGATAGATCTTTAAATACGTTCTTGCACTGATTGTCAAAAATGAGCTAATTCCTCTTAAACAAAATCACAAGTTTATGTAAATTCGTAAGTAATAGGACGAACTGTTGATTTTCCTGTTTCATGTATTGCATTTACAAATCAGTCTATATTTAATACGTGTATTCTAGTTTGACGTCTCTCAAACTCTCAAACTCTCAAAGAGTCTTTCGAATCTTGTTTAATAGAATTGATATTTGTTCCAAAACCAAATGTGACCGATATGGACATCGTATTGCAAAGATCCGTTTTCCTTCCAATTTTCCTGAACGCTTTTCCTGCCTTTTTCTGAACTGTATGAATATGTTATTTGGTCGATCATCATGCTATTTTAGAAATTGGCATAAGACATAAATATGGCTAAAGTTTTGCTTCCTGCCTGGAATTACCAGTGATGCAATTTACTGAACAAATTTCTTCATTACACTAACATGATATCAGCAAATTCAATTATCTTTTTTTGTATTTCGGTTTACCACATCATACGTCAGCTCACTACAAGAAATCGTTACGTTACAACGCATTGCCAAATGAAATTAAACAATTAAAATTGTTACACAGATTTAAGTTAAAAGTAAAATCTTTTCTGCTGTGTAACTGTTTCTATACAATTAGAGAATAAACTGATCGTCTAAAAGAAAATAATGTTTTCTATAACCAAACAATGATATAGTACAATGAATTAGTTTACATTTGTATTGTATTTCTTTTTTTAAAAAGACTTAAATTGCCAGTAATAAGTAATGTACTTCAACTTCCGAGTCAATGACCCCCATCTCGATTCGTTTACCGTTACAAATAAGCTTTCTATAACTCGGAAACGAAAGTGTGTAGTTTTTGAAATTTATTATTATTATTATTATTATTATTATTATTATTATTATTATTATTATTATTATTATTATTATTATATCTTTCAACTATTAAGTTTAATTGTTGGGAAGGGATTCTGAAACTCAAGAAAGCGTGCGCAGATGATTTTCTCCCCTATACGTCACATATCGATATTATTGCTTTCTCGCATACCACATATGTATTCTAAAGAAAGTATGATAATGCTACGTAGAAAAACCGGCGATTTTCCGACAGAGAACTCGTATTTTGGGGGTGTTTTTCCAAAAAAAGTGGATAACTCTTTACCCTATATGCAGTAAATTACGTCCTCTAACACTTTGTTATCACTAAACACCGGATTTCCATGCAGTAAAACTATGCAAAACGTGCAGTAAAAACACAGAAATGTGCAAAAACATGCAATAAAAAGATCAAGATCTTGCGAAACGGTGTTATTCCACTAAAAACTCCAGTTAATCCACTTACCAACTTATTTTTGTATTTCGAGTGAGATATTTCAAGTGAATTACTATAATTAAGTTAGTACACAATATTTAAACAAATCATTTTTGATATTTTAAATATTATTCGTACACGAAATTAAATTAGCGTAAAAACAAAAAAGGAAGTACAAAAATAGAAATATAAAAATATACCTTCAGATATCAAAAATAATTAAGTTACAGAAGAAATGTTCTTAATTGTTTTCAGTATGCATTATATAAATTAATATTTGCATTACATAATTTACAATTTTATATATTTTCAAATTATTATCTGAGAAATAATTTTCTTGAAAATATTTCTATTTACTAATACAGTTGTAGACAAGAAAAACTTCGTTTTACATTTATACTTGTCTGTGTCCTGAGCCTCACTTCATCTATTTGTGCACGCAGCTAAAACGTTCAGAAACGGGGCTCATTCTCTCTTGTATCTCGTAAGGCAACGTCTGTTCCGAGAAATTCGATGAATTTGAAACGCAGTGCAGCTTATCGCTAAACTTCGTGTCCGGCCGAAAGTTAAATGTGACTAGCTCTCGTGTTGGCAACTTCGGCGAAGACTGGCAAAACGGATATATGATCAGATTGGGAAGATAGACCTTAACAGCGATTGCTGAGCCGCCGCAACCAAGGGTCGCGGCGGACCTATCCCTGCTAGAATAACTCCGAAATTTTAATAGGCAATAGGCATCATGAAAGATACAGACGCTCAATTCTTAGGGCAACAAAATGCAGTTGATACATATTAAATGGCACTCGGGTTTCACAGACCTCCCGAATGCACTGCTGGGCTATGTCATCAAAGCTTCTTAAACGAAACTTGTAAAAAAGATAAATTAAAAAAAGTTGATTATATAAAAATTGTATTTCATGCTGTAAAATTGTTAATCTTGCCAATTCGTCCCTAAATGTGCAGTTTTCAGTAAGCAGTACTTAAAACGTGCAATATCGTGCAGTAACGTGCTATTTCGTCCAAAATAAAACAATTATTAATATAACGTCCGTTTCATGATTCAAATTTCTGTCAAGGTTTCATCCAATTTCAAGTTAGCAAACAAAAGATGCAGTAACACGGGAATCCGATATTTAGTTATCACAATATACGTTTTATGGATCCTTGATACCAAAACGTCTGTCCGTCCGTAAGCAACGTTAACGCCTAAACCGTTCTTCAGTTTTTTCTCAAAATTCATTTTCTCCGATCGATCTTTGTGTGAACTCGAGGGCTTCCGAATTTGAAACGAATATTTTGATTTTTGGAGCACATTACAAGATTATAATATTTTCATATGTTTCTCAAAAATGGCTCCAAATCTTTGGATTAAATGATTTCCTCGAATAAAGCAAAAGACACTTTAAGGAGGCACATGTCTCATTTCCGTTGAACTCTGCATTGTGGAAAATTGCAAAATTTAAAAATTTGTTAGGTGTGGTGTAACTTCAATATTGAAGATAGATTTTACCTGAATGTAATATGATTTTAACGTTATTTATCACACAATTTTTCGAAAATATGAGTAGTTTTCGCATAACTTTTCGTGAAATAAAGGAAATTTAAAAAAATATTAGGTGAAAAACTGCTCCCATTCTTATCCTTAATTTTTTTTAATAGAGCAAAGTACGCTTATGAAAATTTCTCAGGTGCCATTTTTGGTGAATGTTCTGTTTTTCAAACACTGCAGAAAATTAAGAAAACGTACGCTTTCACGGCCGGAACGTACTTGGCTGTCCAGCCGCGCCCCAGGTACAGATGTCGTTTCGACCTTTCTTAGGGCGAAATGTGCTAAGGTGAACTGCACACGGGTTTTTATAGAACACGGAACGACCTCTACTCGCCAGCCGGTTGGGTGGACACAATTACAATATTGATGATAGATATTTTTCTATCTCTTCTTTAATGTACCTTAAAAAAACGAATAGTTTTCGCGAAAATTATGAAGGAAGTGAAGGCAATTTACGTTTATTTTTTCCTCAAAAGATACTAAATTCGTTCTTAAATTGTTTGCCTTAGAGCCAAAGGACGCTTAAAAATTGCGCTGTTCTAATTGTTGTTGAAATCTGAAATATCGATAATACAACTGTTATAAATAATGCGAGGAAGGTAGAGCAGTTGTAGCTCCACTGGTTTCATATTTGTAGTTAGAATGCCAAAACTACTATCTACTACTTCGTGAACTGTACTTCATTAATTACACAGGTACACACAAAAAACGTCAGACACAAAGACACATATTTCTCTTTGTATATCGACGCGCTGAATCCGAATCTGAAGCCAGAAAAGCGCCATTACCCTCCTTTTTTTCAATCGCGAAAAAACACCATGGCATTGTATTTTTTGTTTTCGAGATTTGTCAGACCCATAGACTTGACACATGTTTCTCTCGTCTACGCGCTGAATCCGAATCTGAAGCCAGAATTCAGCCACCTCCATCCAGTTTATTTTAAATCGCGAAAAACCATCGTGAAATTGTATTTTTTTGTTTTGTTTTAAATTAATTTCTGTACTAACGAAATTCTTCTAGACTTTTAAATATGTTTACCAACGCAAGTGCATACGTGAAGGGAAAGGCACAAGGAAATGCTGGACATCAGCATAGACTAAAGAGGTATAATTATTTACTCTATCACAGCAGCTCGACGCAATTTACCTATAGAATTAGGAAGTAAGTTTCACGAGATAAGATGAAGGGATTATTTGGTCCGCAATTTACATATGACTATAAAATAATGATTGTACAGTAGGGTTGTGTTCAAATTAAGTTAGATTTTGTTAATTTTTTCCACGGTAATAGTCGTTATTGAGTGTTGTATTAGGTAGACCTACAAACACCCTAATAGACAGTAGTTTCAATGAAACCCTCAAGTGAAAGAAGAAAGTTGTTAAATAATATTCGAGGGACGAACAATCTTGACATTGACCTGACGAGTTTTCTACCATGCGTACATTTGGTAGTAGTTTCACAATAAGAGTTTGCCTTGTTAGTTTCTTGAAAAGACTTCATGTGCAGCAAAGCTTGAGGTGTCGAGTGTGCAGCTTCCAAACATAACCTGCAAACACCGGAGAAGCCACTGTTACGTCTGGGGAGCTTGCCACCAGGCACAAACAACTGCTGTCACACGATATCACAGGCGGAGAGGGGTGAAGAGGAGGCGTGGGGGCTCGGCTTACGGCGTCTGTTAAGCCGTGGACCTTGAGTAAGGAGCGTCGGGGACGGGGGGCGGCGGCTGAGCGAGCGCCAGTGCTTTCCCAACCCGCTTCTCGTAATGATTGCCGCATGCGCCGCTAGGTGCTCGCCACAACAGCAGCTGCCATCTGGTGGCGGAGTTCAGAACTGCATGCATGTAGCTTTCGTCAACCGCGAAGTTCGAAATTCCGTTGTTTTTTGTTTTTTTCCTGGCCACGTGCGGCTTGCACTGCTTTTTGCAGATAGAAGGCAAGGAAGGAGGAATGCGGTTCCTAATCATTGCGAATAAGGGACAGGTGTTAATTGCAGAATGTTTAGATAGCTGCTAAAGGGGAATAAGATTACTGAACAACTTCCAATTCGTTTGCTTTTTAGACATTCCTGGTAAAAGCGGTTACTTTTAAAGCATGCAAAGCGTTCTAAAAGTTCCATTTTAGCACTAATGCTAAAAGAGACAATGCTCAAATGACCTGTTAAAACTGAAAATTCAACAAAAACTTCTTTGATCGCATAAGCTACTACTGGCTTTAATATATCTTACTGGTTGGAATTAAAATTAAATGAAAGTCAGTAACATTGTCTAAAAATAATGCATTATGAACCTTGTAATTATGTTAAAAATGCAATTGTGCAATTAAGAAATAGCAAATTTGTGCACCCGATGTAATTATTCATCTTAAAAGGTAAGGTAGATGTGTACCACAATATTCGTTATATATCTTACTAAAAAGCATAGACATTGGAAAGGGTGCAAATTACTCTTTAACAGACAGCACTTATTTTGGTAGACTTGAAAAAATTAACCTGCGCAGGGAATCGTTGTCTTGTTTTACGGTTTAAAAAAGAGATTAAATACCTGCGTATATCGAAAACAGGATTTAAATTTTCTTAAAAAATGAACTACTCTAAGCCATACATAAATACGAGTTTAATTTCTTTCATATTATTTTTAAATTGTATTTTAGTAACTTTTCATTTCGGACAATGGAGCGTTTTTATGCTTCCTGATTTTTAATTACGCCTTGTTTTTTGTTGTATTCCCTGTGTCCTTTGTGTTCCCTGCACGTAGAAATAACGTAGGCTTTCCGATCAAAGGCGGGCAATTCTGACTTCGGATTCGAGACCTCAATCTTTGTTCGCTCAAAGTCAATCAGTTCGTCTTGCATCGCCCGGCATTTGGAAAAGTCAAAACGTACAGGAAAGAATGAACAGAAGGGATTGTTTTCTTGTTCGTAGAGCTTTGCTAGAGAACAATAGAGTCGAAAGGACTCGGAAAAGTTCTTCAAACATCACTAATTTGTTACGAAAAAATAAAATTTGTCGTTTAAAACTTACACCGAAAATGCGAAATTTTGGTAACGTTATGGTATGTAATCCCAACAATTTCAGAAAATGTAAGAAATTAAAATAATGCATTTAAAAAAAATCAATGGAAAATTTCGTTACCCTCTTCTTTGTCCGGAACAGCAAACGTTAGTTTATTTGCAATAACTTTTGATGTAATGTTTAGGCCTGAGATTTAAAAAAATAAAGCTATTATCTTTTTTAATTTTCGCTTTTTGTACCACGAACATACGGATTTCATTCCACATGTTTTATACATATTTATAAATAACCATTTATATATAAACGTTATTTCTGAGAACGAGAGAGAAAAAAAATAGTTACTTCGAAAATCGAATTCCATAGTTGTGATTTTTTTGTTTCTTGAATACAGACATAATTTTTGTTAAATATTTATAAGATAACAATATTTGATATAAACAACAATACGCCTATATATACCCTACAACATTGTATTTTCTACATACTCATTTACGTCACTCGTCAATTACCTTTTTTAAAATAATTTTATATTATAATATAAGCATAATTTTAGATTATAATTTTGAATAATTTTTTAAAAATTATATTTTATTTTGCTGGAATAAATTTGTTTATAATAAATTGTACTAATTTGTTCTGCCTGTTGGTTCAGAAGTAATTACTAATTTGAATTTTGAGTTTGAGCAATGTGGTTATTAAAGGTACGACAAGTACTTAGTAGATCACTTTACTTTGTTTGATTTCTAGTAACAAAAATGAGTAAACGTCTTATTAAACAACACTGAACAACTCAAAATGAATAATTTACAACCCACAACTCACAATTGTAGAAGCTGTTTTTATATGATGGAAAAGTGTCAAAAAAAAAAAATCATTAACATACCGCTATCCAGAAGTGAACTGTCTTCTCAGTTTTAGCACGAATTTGATTTTAGTATCATACTGGATATAGTTTTCTCCTTATCTGCTGGACGTGACGACGTCGGCTTCCTGTGTTATTTTACCCCAAAAAGCTGATTAACTTATGTGATTGCATCAACACTTCTAGAAGTCAGATTTCAATGGGCAATGACACTTGAAGAATTAGAGGTACAAACAGTGGCGGATTTACTCATAGGTACAAGAGGCTCGTGCGTACGGCAGCAAAATTTTAGGGGCGGCAAAAATTGGGGACTAAAATTGTGTCCAAACTGCCTCTTTTTCGTCGCTTGCGATATTTCTTCCCTTTTTAATTTGTATTTTATGAACTATTGAACAAAATATATAACTACTTGCAAATTAATTTATTAAAAGGCTGATAATACCTTCTGATATGACTTGTGATAAGTCAATTGAGCGATGTTTGCATTTTCAGGTCATACAATCAAGATTTAATTACAAATTACCGAAATGGACTTTTCATGCTACATCATTTCCATTTATCTGATCAGATTCTTTAAAGTTATGATTCTTTGTTGCTGTCAGTGGCGACAGATCAACAATCAACAATCCCACCAGATTTGGCGGTTTTTCAATGTAGTCAGCGGGGAAAAATAGTTTCAGCGGTTAGCATAAATATGTGAACAATTTTTAAACATTAAT
Source organism: Teleogryllus occipitalis (assembly GCA_011170035.1). Lineage (NCBI taxonomy): Eukaryota > Metazoa > Arthropoda > Insecta > Orthoptera > Gryllidae > Teleogryllus > Teleogryllus occipitalis. The sequence continues at coordinate 77,332 of BLKR01003365.1, forward strand.
AATACTTATGTAAAAAAAATTTTCCTGGATTATTTGAAATAAATAGGCGGCAATTTTTCGCGTGCCTACAGGTGACAAAGTTGTTAATCCGCAACTCGGTATAAATGTTATTGAAAGTTTGGAAATCTTATGAGCTGGCAGATGGAAGTAGTTAAATATACAGGTTTTCCGAAAATTCGATGATGTTGATCTTAATAACTAGCAAAGAAAATTATAGGATTTCAGACAACTGAGAAGGCGTGCAGAGAGAGAGAGAGTTTATGCGGGAATCAATGGATAGGGGTTGGGCCTGTGAACAGGTGCTGACGAAGTATTCGGGATTGGGAAAAGTGGACGGAATTTGTGGGAAGTGGGAAAGGTTTGGGGGAAGTGGAAGGAGTCTGGGGGAAGGTAGATGGGGGTTGGGGGAAGTGGACGGGGGCTGGGGAAGTGAACGGGGCCTGGGGAAGGGGACGGGGATTGGGGAAGTGGACGGGGATTGGGGAAATGGACGGGGGCTGGGGAAGTGGACAGGGGTTAGGAGAAGTGGACGGGAATTGGGAGAGCGGACAGGGGTTGGGGGAAGTGGACGGGGGTTGGGGAGTGGTCGAGGGCTTGGGGAAGTGGATGGGAGTTGGAGGAAGTACATAGGGGTGTGGAGAAGTGGACGGGGGTTGGGGGAGTGGTCGAGGGATGGGGGAAATGGACGGGGGTTGGGAGAAGTGGACTGGATTGTGAGAGTGGACAGGGGTTGGGAGAATGGACGGGGGCTGGGGAAGTGGACGGAGATTGGGGGAAGTGGACGGAGATTGGGGGAAGTGGACGGAGATTGGTAAAAGTGGACGGGGATTGGTAAAAGTGGACAGGGGTTGGGAGAGTGGACGGGGACTGGGAAAGTGGTCGGGGATTGAGGAAGTAGATAGGGGAGTGGAGGAGTGGACGGGGGTTGGGGGAGTGGAGGTACGTCTGACGAATGTTTTGTGTGCCGCGCTGGCCGCCTTGGCTCTAGCATGATGTAGCGCCCGCCAAAGCGTCTGCCTCCGCAGACTGCACCCAGACGCCGCGCTCCACTTGCGGTCAGCCCTCGACGTGGCCGAGAGATCGTGCGGGGCTGCGCGGCGTTCTGGAGAAATCACCTCCCTCATGAAGGAAAGAGTCGGCTAGTGGGGAAGGGATTTTGTAGTCGCTAGAAGTAGTAAACTTGTTCAAAAACTTAGCTCCTGAACTGTTTTTTGACACTAGCCTGAGAAAAGATTATCATGTGACTTCCATGATCACATACATGCACAAGGATAGAGAACACTGTGACATCGCACCCGAAACTGAAGCGGATAGTATTGCTTTAATTAGATGTGTAACCGCGCTACTCAAATGCAAGAATATTAAAAAAAGAATGATAAAGCACAAAACGCCCTATCCCCTAATTAACGGAAAATCCACCCTCTAGGTCGATCTTAAACTACTTTTATATAAATCTGCCCTCCACCCACTTCTAACGTATGTTTGTCCTATTTGGGGAGGTGCTGCCCCTACTGTAGTAAACCACTTCAAACTTTTCAAAACATAACACTCCGTAACTGCAGCAAAAGCATATTTTTTTGATTGAGTAATCAATAGCATAACGAATTGGATGTATCCCGAACAGTCCAATTCATTTCCAAACTTTCCAATACATTTTTCTAACCTTACCATCTTCTCCAGCCGAAAGTATTTTCCGACTGGGAAAATCCTGCACCCAAAGGAGAATGCTATCCATATTTCCCAAGGATAAACTCAGACCACCTTAATAAACTATTTCCTCTTCTAACCTAATGGTATTAATTCCTAACCCTCTACCATTCCTCCAAATCACCCCTAGTACATAATACGTAAATTTAAGTTGACTTCAGAGGGAGTGGCCTCTCTCTAATTAAGGCTTATGCTAAATTAACTATATATTATTAATATCACAACTCTCTTATAAAGTGCTAATCTGCCGTAAAAGAAAATTGTTTAATTAAAAGAATGCAAGAAGTGGAGCCAGACTGCTCTCGGTGGCTCTCGCCTTTCACTATACACAGATTGACACGTTAAGTTCGTTGACACTTCGTCAGCTGTGACGCTCCAATCGGGCGCTCGAACGTGACTTATTGACGTTCCTATGGTGACGTTCACGCTCCCGATTGGATGGCAGCGTCACAGCTGACGAAGTGTCAACAGACAATGTTTTAATCGAAGCGTAGACTAGGGCCGATCGCGCCCGAGCGCCTCCGCGGGAGGCTGACTGAACAAGCAGCTGGTCGCACTGGTGGTCCGTCCATAAGCGCTGGCCCGGGGCACGCCGTGTGGGCCGTTCACTTCAGCAGTTCTGCTTTGAAGCACATTACTTCCAGGAGAAGCTAGTAACTCAACGTCAAAAAATATTGCAAGTTTATTTTCAAAATTTCCACTGTCAACGAACGACATTTCTGTATAATTCTAAATAAATGAAAGAATAAATAAACAAAACGTTTCGAGTAAATGTTCTGTCAAAATTTGTGATGAAGCTGCATTGAGACAGGGTCACCATAAAATTCACGAAGTGGATGCTCCCAGATGTTAAAAAAAATACCTCAATTGCGATGTGTATGATAAGTCACATCGATAATGAAACGAGAAATTCTGTGCCATAGCACTACTTGTTTTTCATTCTTTTCATGGAATACACTTCCTGCCCCATTAAGTTTGCAATAAGGAAGAAAAGGAACCTTTCTGTCGGCTGCGACATTATTAAGAGGAATCAATAAATAGGTTCTATATGGATTTTTTTTCCTGGTAAGCTCTGTTGTCATCTGTAATTACTTCCACTGATAATGGAAGGTAACATTTTAAGTCAGCTTACCTTTTTATCACAAACACTGCGATGTCATGTTCTGTGATTGGAATAAATAACATGGTCACGAAATCATGTCGGAAATGAAGGGGTAGCGGAAGTCTGTACTTCCTCATATTTTTCCTTACCAACGCACGTGAACGAGAGAATATTTTCCTTCTTAAAAGTAGAAAACCAAACAAAATTTGTTTATTGCTCTTTGTTTAAAGGATTGGCCAATTTTAAATTACTGTGTGCAGCACTTTACTCTCTCTCTCTCTCAGACGGTTTAATTACTTTACAGACTTTCGTTAATATATTATACCAACAATGAAGTATAGTATAGATCTACTGGAAAAATTATGAGAGTTTGATTAAGATTACTAAGTAATAGTACACTACAAAAGTTTACTTAACATTTATTGTGTAAAAAACAATTATCACGAAATGTAATGTCTAGGGAGCGGATTTCTATGATTTTGAATATTTTTGTCCATTGCCTCAAGGCATAGATAAGTGAAATTTCTTGACATTTGGTTAGAATTGGATGCAATGGAGATTAATATGTTGGTGCATATTTGTGCATATTTGGCAGATTTTTCCTGTTGGCGCATGTTCTCTAATTATAAGTGCATCTTCGTTTAAATAGAGACTTACCTCTAAAACGTTTGTGTTCATAGAATATATTTATTTGTGAACGTTTCATCGATTAGAAAGAGCTTGCCACAATTTGTGTTTTTTCTTCTTTTCTCTGGATAATTAAGTACTCGTGCAAATATATTTCATATTTTTTAAACCAGGCAGAAAAAAATGAAAGAAGACATACTATATACTTCAGTAAGGAGGAAATTTACTTCAATTATTTCTCCTAAGAAGTTAGGTAGGTTGTATTATGTTTGTTCAAAAATATATCTTTTCATTCCAAGCATGCTTCTCCAGAATTTTGTTAGGAAAGGTATATATGGGAAATATAATATAGTTAATTTTAATTGAACATTAAAGTGCAAATTTCTGAATTTTTAGGTCATGCATATTAAATTGCATTTTTCAGAAGTTTCAGGGCATAAATGCATTTTGTAAAAAGGACATTTCAAGATTTTGTAGGACAAAAATCCTCCCCTAGTCATATGATATAATGACATTTATTTTATCTTGGCCCCCTGCGAGATTCGAGGCCGGGGCCATCTGTTAACCAGACACGCTCATGAAATGATCATCACAATTATTTTTATCTTCACCTTTCTCGCCAATTTGTAAAGCTGCTTATATGTTCGCATGACGCATTACGAATAGAAACAAAATAATTCACAAAGTTTGTGGTGGTCATGGTGCATTTTAATAAAGTAACTGCTGAAGGACACTGGAACCGGGATAACTCGCAAATAGGTGTCTTGATATTTCGATTTGTGTACATTCCACTTCAGTCTGCAGGAGGCGGAAGGTATTAAATTGTATCCCGGTATGTCGAAATATTGGGTTCTCCAATTTTTTTCTCCTCCCCCCTCAGATTTGACACACATGAGGTTTTACTGTAATACGATTTTTTGCCATGGTGGAAAATTATTTCTGCTTTGAGAAACTAGAGAAAAGACTAAAGCCAGCGCTGAATAATATTATTTATATTTAAGTAAATTATTTACTATTCTATGATCCTAAAAGTGTATCTTCTTTATGTATTGGTTCCCCATTCTGGTTTTGTATATTTCCTTTACATGTAGAGGCCAATCAATTTGAAAGCAATAATTTGAGAAATATGTAAGAGGCGTGGTTAAGTAATGCTTTTCAAAAAAGGCGTACATACTGAAAAACCTCCATTCCTTAGGAAATTTCCTTGAAAAGAACACGGAAAAGTAGCTGTGAGTAGATGGGAAGCCACTGAGTCGAGGTGAATCGAAGACGCTAAATATGGTGACCATGCGTCTGATCAAACGAACTTTTGACATTTCAGACCGTCCAACTGAGAATCGTGTTCCTCTTAATCGCGTGGTTTGCATTTCTTTGGTGAAAATCGTGAAGATTGTAGTGTATGACTGATGATTTCCTGGAAAGACGCGTTTGTTAAATACTATCCAGTATATAGAGAATAAAGAAAATTAATGCTATAAAAGTCGATGACGAGATTTTGATGGAAATATACGCTTTTGAGCTCCCTGACACCGAAAATGATTTTTAAATGTCTGCCCGTCTGTCAGTGAACAATTCGTAAGTGCACATGGGTTTTAACAAAAAAAAAAAAAAATCAAAAAAAAAATCGTGATCTGAAAGGCTCGCAGCTTCGCGAATGTGAAACGGATTTTCTCGTTTTTGCGGGTACTTTACAAGAAGCTCCAAAGAAAGTTTCGAAATTTTCTCAAAAACACTCTTATGATTTGCTCGAACGTTTTGTTTGAATAGAAGAAAGTTTGTTTAACAATATGGCATAGTTATCCCTCTGGAATTTCGAAAAAGTCGAAAGTTCATATTATTTTCGAATCTGTCTTACACCTTCAATATTGAAGCTAGATATTTCCTTCTAAATGAAATCTCTTCCTCAGTATTGGATATTTAATTCGTCTCGTGTACACATTTTTGAGAGTATTAATTTCGGCGTCATTTTGCGTTACATAGGTTGAGTTTGGTCTCATGTGTTGCTACGATGAAAGGTCCAATATTATTTCTTTACGTAACAGGTACAAACAATACGTGGAAGTAAGTGATGTTGTAACTCTATTATTATAAGAGTTTCTCGTAATGTTGTAGGGCATTTTATTTGCTTCTGCGTACGTGTACATCGTCTGAGAACCTCTGCTCTTGGAAGTTGTGCGTGGTGTTGGCAAATTTTAGCAAAACATCGATACATCACCAAACGGTTTTCGATATCGATGGAAACACACAAAAACAGATGTTTTTTGATGAAACATTTTAAAATTAAATACCCCGGTTCTTATATGATTCATGTCATTATTAGTTTAAAGTATATTCTGCCTTAAATTTGACACTCATTTTCATTTTATAATGAGTGTTCTACGTATTAAAGATTCAAAATGCAATTTAAAGATATTACCACGTACAAAATAATCAAAAAGGTATTCAACTCTGGAGAAAGGTTGCGAATTACAAACTGTTTCGTGCCGCCTGGGGATCAGCAACAGTAAATTGTCATTGGCTGTTGATTGCGAACAATCTACACACAAACAAACACACACACACACACACACACACACACACACACACACACAACAACAACAACACCTACAACTGGAAATTATATTTATATCGTGAGAAATTTATTTTGAAAACAGACGTTTCTGAACAAATGTATCGATCTCAAGAAAACATAGAAAGCAAAACATCGATATTATATCGATGTTTCTGCTCAAAAATACCAATGTTTTGAAAACATTGACGTCTTTTTGCCATCCCAATACTTCTATTTATTCATAGTGTCTTTTGACAGATCATCAGCTGTTACGGTGTCATCCAATCGGGAGCTTAAACGTCACCATAATGATGTTCAAGCTTCCGATTGCATGACACCGTAACAGCTGATTTACGTCAAATTACTCTTGTGTTTAAAGCGAAATACATACTTCGATTCTTTTGGAGTGGCCGATGACATTATGTGCTTACCACTGATAAAAAAATAATTTTATAAGACAGATTTAACAATGACATAATGTCACCGTCCACTATAGAAAAATCGACGTATATTTCGTTGGGTAAACCGCACGGTCGTTCGTAGTAAATATTTTTAATTCACGAACGTCCTTCTCAACAGGGCTCATGGCCTCGGAAATGAGCGTACCCTTGATAAAAAAGATTAATTTTATAAGGCAGGAGGTGCAACAATGACATAATGTCATCGTCCACTTTAGAAAAATGGAAGTTGTAGTGGTGCGTTGCGTTTGGCGCGGCCGTGGAGTCACGAGCGGCTGCGCAGAGCGGCGCAGGCCGGAGCGTGAAAAAGCCCAGGGCGCGCTCGAGTCACGCGGCGCAGCAGCATGGGCACACCCGTGCCTCTGGTCGCCGCCCAGCGCCCGAGCTGCGGGCGACACATCTGGAGTAGCGGTTCCTCACGCCCACGACTAGGAAGACGACGACGTGACTCACTTCCGGAAATGCTTATAGCGTTTTCCATTCGCCGCACTGGTGCGCACCCAGTGCGCACTCAGGGCAGGGAGTGATATCAACATAATTCAAACGACGAATTTAAAGAAAGTCATGAAGATTTATAAACAATAAAATATCAAAAAGCTTTTTTTTTATACTGAAAATCAGATCCGTCTCCCCCTAAGGAGATTCCCGCGAACCCCGAATGCACTAGAAGGATTTTCCTAAGGACGAGCCAAAGTGACAGTTCACGTAACAAGTGAACATCACATGTAATTCAGAGACGTATCCCTCCGCCACGACAGCTGTTCAGCCATGTCCCTTCGTAAAATGCTAATGGATCCTGTGAAAGCATCCCTATGCAGAAATCTAATAGCGTTTTCCATTCGCCGCACTAGTGCGCACCCAGTGCGCACTCAGAGCAGCTTTCGTGTTCCATTCGACCGCTAGGGCGCACCAGTGCAAAGAAACGCATGTTCCATTCGCACAATCGCACGGAACCAGGGCGCACTCGGGGCGCCCTAAACTGCTTTGACGATCGCGTCAGTGCAGTCCAGTGCACCGGGGTATTGTGAGGTTAGGTACGAAAGTTATCCATGCTGATTTGGATTCGTGGTGAAATTGTGAAGGCAAGTGAGGATCTTCTGTCACGTAGGGATACTTCGAATGATGGAGTATATTAAGTTTTGCAAGAAATGTCTTAAAATAATTTTTCTAACTTACGCGAAGTTCGGAAAAGCAGTTTGTGTTTTCCTACAATTTAACCTTCAATAACTTCATGTTAACAAACCCAGTGCTATTTAGAAACCAAAGAGCAGGTACGCCTGAATTACGAAACGCTAATAAAATGAAAATAAAAAGAGTGACCCTTACAAAATCATTGAAATATATGTACCAAGAAATGTTTCTCGCACGCCCATACATATACCAGCAGAAACGATCATGTTAATATTTTTATAGTTTTCAATAACCAAACAATTCTGCAGAAGTCTTTCGCTTCAAAATCTTGTGCACTATTTCGATCACTGGCAAATCTCGAATAGCGAAATTTCGACACATACGCATTTGAAGTTTTCGTGGTTTTTAAATAAAGAAATCACACTTTAATATTTTATGAATTCAGAAGTAAGAATTACCAAAAGAGTTCATAAAAATTGTAACAACGATCATAATTCAAAATTATTAATTTTCGCGTTCCATCAGTGTGACAGATCAAGAACAGCTATCTATAATCTCACAGCGTAGCGCACAAGCAATGACTCAGTTCCGGAATCCGTTTCATTCGTAGCTGCCCTTCTCGCGTGTGCGGCAGCACTGTTGCGGAGCGATGACGTTTTTGCCCTGCACTAGGGTGGGTTTCAGTGCAACGAATGGAAAACGCTATTAGTGAATAGTCGCTTGCGAGGATGAAATACGCTGCCTTGCAAATGGTAAATAAGGACAATGCCGTGATGTAGTAATGCAATTGAACGTAAATTAGAAAAGTCTGCTAAAAGTATATCGGCAGAGCGGATCTCTAAATTCACAGAAGAGTAGTGGAAATGGACGTTCGCGAGCAGAGCTATTGGAGACTGCGTCAGTTTGCCTGCTATTAATTTTGGAGCCTTTCCACAAAGCTTGAGCCAAATAAATTGGTTTCTTAGAAGTGTATATGTTACCACGTTATTATTACCATTACGATTCCATACCTTGTAGCTAAAATGCGTGCAAAAGAGGAGCGAGTTTTTGGAATGATAGTGTGGGATTTAGAACGGTGTAGATCTGCAACTTCTTGTGATGTAGAATAAAAGGGAAAGTGGATTTGGTACATGTCCTCCCATCACTTTTTTAATGGACCGACTTCTCCTAGTCATTGTATATTATTGTTATTTCAATTATTGTTAAAACTATTTTTATTTTATCATTATGTAATTCGTTTTAATATAATAATAATAATAATAATAATAATAATAATAATAATAATAATATTTACTCCAAATGTATTACAGAGTTAAGTGTATTTGTAAGAGACTTTACAGTGAGATGAGGTGCAGTGCTGTGAGGTCTTGCACGATGAAACTATATAATATTTGTTAAGAACTTATGTTACAGGTCAGTGTGATCTTAATGCATATAAAATTAAGATATTATGCCACCTAGTTCCAGTTCAATTAATTGCAGAATTAATTTAAATAATTACTTTGAAAGTAACCGTATGCATGAGCGAATGTACTTGCGAAATTACAACTGGAACTCCGTACCCACACGGTCGTTCGAGCCCCGCTGGCATGAATTTCCGATTAAGCTTAGTGGTTGGGTCAGTCAATGCTTCTATCCGGATTGTCGTAATAAACAACAAATAATATAAAAAACACAGCTAAAAGACCGGGAGCGGTAGCTCAGTGCATCTACTGATGTCACTGCAGCGCATCTGACAGGGAGGTCCTAGATTCGAGTCTTGACGGCGGCAGGATTTTCGACCCTAGCTTTTCAGCTAGGTTGAATTCAGTCGCTGTCTGGAGGAGAATTCTAGCGGCCGGCTGCTCTGATCGGTAGTTTTCCGTGGTATCTCCTATAAACACCAGACGAATGCCGGAGCAAAACACTACCAAACGGGCCACGCACCGCGCGCGATGTTTCCTTCCTTTTCTTTGTTCTATCCTCCCCTTACACACACACACACTCACACTAACATGCACTACACTACCACACATTCCAGGAGACTGGTCGGGAGCTTAGAGCTTGTCCCGGCTGGGGCGGTGCCCCGCTGGTGGGAGAGTCCTGGTTAGGGGGAAACCACACTAGCCGACGGTAGGTCGGCGCCGCATCTCGCCATTCAGCGGGGGAAGATCACCGCCATCTCCCGAGAAAAAGCATGCACTACACTAACGGGACTAATGACCAAAGCAATTGACGGATTGAAGTCGCAACGGACGGATTGTAGTCACAATACATTTCTTCTCTGACATTTCGATACTTTGACGAAAGATTGACACGGTGGATTCGTAAATGAAGAGAACGAAATGCGAAGATAATGAGAAGTTAATCAAAAATAGTGTCAGAATTAATGGGTGAATAATTTACTGCAAATCTATCCATAGATTTAAAACATCACCATGAACTACTGATCTGTAGAGTATTACAAATTAATTTTTGATTAATAACAGTTCTATGTTCCTGACGAATAAGCTGATTAGTCGATTTTTTGCTGGAAATGAGAATGTATGCTACATGATTTCCCTAATCATTTTTTCTATATTTTTTTCTTTCTGTTAGCTGAGTAATAGGTGTAAGTGAATTTACGAACATAACGTAAATTACATAAATTTGAAATAAAATCCTTCCTTGTTTATTTTAGACACCATGTATTAAACTCCACAGTTTACTTTATATTTTACAGCATATGTTTACTGTGGAGTTTAATACATGATGTCTAAAATAAAATGGGACAAGTTTTATTTCGAATCAAACTCAAAGACAGAAACAACAATTTCTCTTTAAATAAATTGGATAAAACCACTACCTTAACGAGATAAGCCAATCCGCCTGATTATGTACACATAAACGTGTACATTTCAACATCGTTTCCTTAGCGAAGGATGCTCCGAAAGGCAGTTTAAGAATCCCAAAATGTTGGATATTTCAGGTTCATATGTCATAAGCGCCAGCATTCTCCACGCGTATTGCGACTCTTGTGTTGTGTCGCGACGCCGACGGCAATAAGCAGAAGCGGCAACCGCCCGGTTTAAGTTTAGACGTGAGTGACTCAGTCCGAGTTTATTCCCTGCCGGTGTTTGTTTGCGACTCACCACCACCACCACCACCACCACCACCACCACCACCACCACCACCACCACCACGATTAGCTGTTGCTACCAATGCCGCTACCCCTAGTGCCACTTGCTTAAGGGGACAGGGAATTCCCTAACCTGACAATGTTAAATATGTAAGACTAATTCTCAGAAGCTAATGAAGTTAGGCTTATGAAATGTGTACAGGTTACAGATATGTTAATATAATAACACTAAAGCAACGGGTTTGAAAAATATTTGCTATTTGCGTTATTTAAATATTTTCTCATAATGCAATTTTTTAGCGCGTTTTCTAGTAAATAAAGTTTTGCAGAATGAATAATACGAAGGTAAATAGAAAAAACATTGTTTCAGTAAATGTATGAGACTTTTATTAACAACTTCTAAAAATTTTAGTTTGTTACTACAAATGTAAGATAAGAAAAGGACATTTTAGTATTAAAAATATTAACTCTAGGGAAATGCGCTTTAATGATGCAACCCTCCAAACACTCCAGCTCGATAACTTGCCTAGTCAGAATTAACATTTTCCAGTAACTACTTCCTTTATGTTGGTTAGCTTTACAACATACGGTTTTTAATTTACTTTCTACATGTCTAAGTCTTTCAGTATTTCTGCTCTGCGTTGTGTGATAGTATCTAAAAGTATTGAAGGAAGTACTTAAGCCCAATGAGGGGAGGTTTTCACTTATAAATAATAATTAAAAAAACTTGTAAGAGTGATATCAACATAATTCAAACTACAATTTAAAGAGAAAATCATGAAGATTTATAAAAAATAAAATATCAAAAAGATTTTTTTGACTGAAAATCAGTTCCGTCTCTCCTTAAGGACTTTCTCGCGGACCTCGAATGCTAGAGGAATGCTTACAGCAGGCGCGGACCCGGATTTGCCCGCTAGGGGACTCTTATTCCGGCTCTTGCCTCTGCGAACACGGCCACTGGTAGTCAGTAGCACCAAGCAGGAGAGGTTTTTAAAAAAAAAAAAATATTTTTTTTTAAATGGCGCTGACAACCCGGTAAGTAAATGACCGACAAAAGTAGCATTTTTATAACATTCTGGTTTAACCTTGTGCATGTCGTAATCATATAGCAATTAGTACAACATAAACAGAGAAAATGCAGTTACTAAATGTGCTCGTTATGAATAATATTGTTTAATTCGTAATAAAATGTCCTAAATATAATTACTAAAGAAACATTTTTGTTAATGACATTTTTCTTAATGAGTTCATTTGTACTTAGAACAACAGTTTGAGCTTTGAGGGGAGAACATATCAAATTGTGGTCAGAAACTACTTCTATGTTTTAATTTGACTCTTCTCACAGAAGAAAGCAGTTGTTCGAAAACATTACTGGACAAAAACATAAAGCATGAGGTTTTCAGTAAACTTGAACAAACCTGGAAAGCACCCGAGGAAATTTCTATTAACACTTGATTTGTAGCTTTATAGAATCGATCCTCTAGCTTTCACGCTTGATGTCAATTCTTTAAAAAAATGTATCTTGACTAGAACTTTCTTCTGATTTTAATGACATGAACTTCGGAAAGTAATGAGCATTATTACACAGATATTTAGTTATTTGATGCAAGTACCTATCGTCGCATTGCCTCGTGCCTCTCGTCACGTGACCTTGTGCACCTTTCGCGGTGGTGCCAATGAAAACAAATGACACACGCGAGTAAAAATGCATGTATTTGGACCCAACGTGAAACACAAGTGATTTGTTCTTCTTTGCTTCCTCACCGAAATGCGCCAGCACGCCGTTCTCGCTTACATTTATCATTTTTTATTTTTATACAATTTTTAAATTCGCGGCATCAAACACCTTCTTATGTAGCTTGACATTAGGTTTCCAATAGCTTCATTAGCAGCTTCATACATGCATTTAGGCTTAGCCACAACCTTCATTAAACGCTTAGTTTGTTGTCCTTGGTAACGAACACTAATCATGTATCTCGAAGTTTAAATTCCATAACTTAGTATTTTAAATACTTTTTGAAACAGTTATGGTCGTGAAAAATAGCATATACACCTCAGGAGAGAAAATATTTTTCGCACGGGATAATAGTAGCCCGTAGATTTCAATTATACCTTCGTAAAAACAACACACTTCTCTCCCTTGATGTATAATCTACGCCATAATAATCTTCGCCACTATTTCCCACAAAACACACCCCTCCACTTCTAAACAATAAATGCAAACTTCCCTAAGTCAAGTTATACAAATATGAAATTTTAAAAATAGTGAAGGGTTATACCGCGACCCGCATTTGCCTGAGGATGACGAAGTAAATTCATTGTATGTAACATTGTACCCGTCCAAATCCCCGAAAGACGAAAGTCGAACGGGAAGAAATAAATTTAAAAAAAAAGTATAATCTCTTATTAAGGTAATTACCTAAAGATTTTTAAGCTCACCCTCTTTCTTGTATGTGGTCTTGTATGTGGGTTAATGAAAATGAGTGCAGGATATAAATATTCCTGAATTTGTCATTGGAGTTGTATTGTTCACGGTAAAAACTGTGTAATTTAATTCAGCGCATGCACTGAAGTTTCAGTGGAAATTGTGTCGTTTTGTGGTGACGGTTTCAACATTGACCAATTTTATGGTCTAATGATCTGTCACGAAAGTGGGAAAGCGAGTCTGATAGGCTATTTTACATGCTCTTACACAAAACACTCGAATCTTCTCGATTGTAACAGTTATTTTTTTCTGGGAGTACATGTTTCAATTTCAATTTTATTATCATCCAAAAGCCCACTCATGCATCCCACGTACTCGAACGTTGCAAAGTGATAGTAAAACCTAAAGGATCGATCATTCAGGAAATTCTAAGAAAACAGTAATAACTACCCAAATAACATGAAACAAAAAGGAAAGAAAAAATAAAAAGTCAGAATATCTTCAAATATTCACCACCGTAAACGTAATTGTGTCCGAGAAATCCGCAAGCCATTAGTAAAAAACAAAAATAAAATTAATAATTAGAAAATACTTGTAAATTTGTTTCTTACGAAACATTTTACAGATCTAATTTACCGATTAATGAGGAACATCAATTACAAAGATATAAAATTTACGTATTTGTCAACAGCCCACCGTTGGGTAAATAGGAGCCACAGTCTTTATATTTAACGTTAAATACGCTATTTTTGTTTTTATAACATGCGGAAAATTATTAGACAGATAGGCCAACTTTCTTGTACAATAAAAATGGCAATTCGCTTACTGCAGTACGCTCTGAGGAAGGCCGCAACATGATATCCGTAACGTCAGCCACCACTAGAGAGTCGCGGCTCAACCCGGACAGCCTAGATAATACAAATTCCGGCCGCGGAAGCTTACGCAATCGTATGAATGAAATTTGTTCTAGGATAATCTGAGCCAGGATATAATGCTTAACTAAAATGGATTTTGTTATCCCATCCTCAAAGCTTTTTTCAACAGTTTGTATAAAATAGCGTCTCAATATTAATTGCAGTGTTTTGTTCACTTAAATAAAACATACTCGATTTTATTTCCTTAACAATTTATTTCTTATTAAGGTAAGAAACCGTAGCAATTAAATAAACAAGATAACAGACGTAAATATATTTGTATCTATATTAATTTTACCTGCTTTCGGTTTAAAGATAGGTACCGTGTTTCTGTCACAATACACAGAATTCTATTAAGTAATTAAAAACGATAACTCTATTCCTTAGTGTGATGACAGCAGAAATAGCAGTGCAGCGGTTAAAAACCGTGGGCTCTCCTCAGCGAACGGAGGCCGCGGACGCTGCGTCACTGTTCGAGTGGAGGGAGAACAAAGCTTTCAAAGGCACTCAGCATGAACTTCATTTTCCTAGTGCGGGTAATTCAAATTGTTTAGGGGGCTTTCAATACCTAATGGTTCCTATAATGATTCCCCTACGAGTATGTGCTCTTAGAGCTGTTTTCCTTTTTATTGTGTAATACACTTGATGATACTCAAGATTTATTGATCTTGCTAGAGAGGTCATGAACGGTCTAAATTCGTGAGTTGAGAATTCTAATTGCACCGATTATTACGGGCCCTGAAAGACGAACAAACAGTTAGGGGGGTGGCCACTTTCTGGAAAACCGGGAAAAAATCAGGGAATTTCCTTGTTCTGGAAAATTCAAGAGAAAATTAGGGAATTTGTAGAAGAACCGTTAGAAGTCAGAGAAAGTTTTGACTGAGTTGGAGAATTAGATATTGTTCCATAAAAACAGTTCAGCGTCATTTTTTCTCAGTTGTTATATGGTAAAAATTTTTTGTTAATTTGTACTTTGTCACGGAGAGAGAGAAAAAGAGCTGACTATTTAGTACCAAGGTAGCTCTAGAGTTTTCTTTAAGTATTGTGAAATTACAAATCTTACCAGGAAAAAATTAATGGAATTAATCTGGAAAACAGGGAAAAAGTAAGGAAAATTTGTTCTAGAAAATGCCCACACTGCACGGACGTTCTCTTTTGTAAACAGGTGGAATTTAATATTACATGTACGCGATTCAGTGTCTTTAAATTGCTAGGGAAATCATTACGTAGCTAGAGTTTTTACTTTTTCATTGCACTCAGAGACCCTTGTATTTTATGTTTTCCTTCTTTTTCGACCAGAAAACGTGTTTGTTTCAACTCGACAGTGAAACTGATTACCACAATATCTCTGTAGTTCAATGCAAAAGGGGGCAAATGGATCCAACTCAGAAATGGAATTATTGTAAGAAATGACAGCAGCAAAAAAAGTTTAAATATTTCGTTTGATTGAAGTTTGAGCGAGACAAAAGTCAGGGAGGTTTTATTCTATGAATCTGCTGACGGCCATGATTATGGTAACGTACTTCAAAAATTGAATATAGTTTATTTTGTGTCGGTTTTTTCCTTTGTGATTTTCGTAATCATGACGCTCACTTTCGTGCCTCTTAAAGTGATTTTTGAGGTAGCGGGAAAGAGCGTGATCCAGCTTTCTCGAATAAGGAAATGTGAGGGCTTGCCTCTCTCGCAGCGAGACAGCGAGAGGCGGGGCGAAATCTCCGCTCTTAACGTGGTCCCGCCGACGCAGATAGTAAGATACACTGTTCATTTTTCCTGCTGCAGGATGTGTCTCTCAGGGTAAGGCAACGGTATTAAAATTAAGTTTTTTCTCGCTCCATTCGATCTCTCGTGTTCCCACGTCCCTGAGTTTAGATCGGAGTACTCCTAAGATTAAGAACTACGACTGCTGTGATAGTCTGATCAGATCGTTTTCCGTGTGATCCTTTCTTTCAGGAAATCTAATCCTAATCCTAAATCTAATACTAATCCTTCTCGAAGGATAAATTTTTATTTATCTTTTGAAAATTTGATTTTAGAAATTTAAACGTATTAGCAATTCGGGATACATGATTATTGAACTTGATAATAAGATAACTTGTGACCAATCTTTTATGCCAACTGGGCCAGTATTAAAGCTATAAAAATATGGGCTGCCCAAACAGACTACTGCCGTTAGCAAAAAGAAAGAAAGTAATCATTTTATAGTTAGTAAATGATTATAATGGCCGAATTGTTATTCGAGAGAGGTGGTACGATGTGATAGCACATTCATTAAAAATGTCTATTTTTCTATATTTCTGTGGAAGAATCGGTACGTTTAACCGTGTTTGTTTCTTACTTCCCCCAAATGAATAGCTAGCATCACAGAAAAACATCGGTTAGAAATATAACTTTATGTAGATACAGCAACAGAAAAAATGCTTCTGAACTAAACCACACAAAATGATTTACCTAAAAGTAGCACGCACTCCGCATTAGAACAGTATATAACTTACTCTCGTACAACGCTGCAATGAATATAAAATGCAACAATCAGTCATCATGAATGCTGTAATAATGTAGTCATAGAGTGTACGGATAACATAGAATATATACGGAAACACAGTACAACAGTTCTTTACATACTACGAATATCAAAAACGTTGCTGTTCCATAACGTAACACGCGAATAGCAAATATTTAATGGCTGGCGGCCTCTTCCTCGGAGACTTGCAATGGCATATTCTCAGCTGTGTCGTTGGTAATGACACACTGAATATTAGAATTCAGTCGATACACCTAGTGTTAGATTAGAAGAAATGACTCAAATATTTGAATTTCCATTCAATTAAAAATTATATTTAAACAGAACAAACGATATATTTAAACAAAAAACAAAACACTTCATTTCAACAAAAATTATATTTAAACAGAGATACGCAATAATTTTTTATATTCGTTAAAATCTCTGAATTTCTGAAAATTGCAAATGTTAGAAATAATACAGGAAAGTGTGTGCTTTTGAAGCTCGACTCGTTAGAGTTGCGTTGCTGATACTAACAAAAAAATATGTTTTGTTGTTTTTTATCTTGAAATCCCTTCAACTTTTCCTTCTAGAGTAATGATAGATCTGTTTTCGTACGTTCTCCTTCCTGGAATTTGAAAATATACTACAAAACTATTCCCAGAAGCACAAGCTAACAGTTTACATAAAGCAATCGATTCTCTTCAAAATCACCTCGAGGCGTACCTGTGGCAAGTCAGCTTACTTCGGACCGCAATTATTTGTGAATGATTGTTATGCATATGCTAATTTATAACAAGGCTGGTTGAAGGTTCAAAGAAACTCAGCGAAATCCCGGTTTGTATCGTTCTGCACAGTAGATCGCAGCGCGCCGTGATCTCGTATGCATCTTCGTCCGCGAATTGTTTGGAGGATGTGTCAGAGAGAGCCGCCCAGACGCCGACGGAGGTTTGTTTGCATTCATCCGGAACCCATTCGTAGCGCGTTGGAGCGGCAGGGTAACATCTGGAAACGGCATCGACGGTTGGAGCTAAATCCGTCCCGTTTTGGGCCCGCCCGCGCCGAAATTGAAAGGCAGAATGCCGGGGGCCCAGCAGGACGCGATTATTTTCAAGCACATGGAAAATAAGCGAGTTTAATTTCAAACTTCGCGTCAGTGGAGGTGGTTTCTTCCTGAAAGCGATGTAAGGTGTTGGGAAAAGTTGTTGAAATGCCAATTAAAGGAGAGCATCTGTTATATGCTTGAAAGAGAAGTTTGGTTGTTGGTTTTTGACTTATTCGTTTCGTGTCGTCTCAGTTTAAGAATTGGCTATGGAATATTCTTGTTGTACGGATGTGAATACGTTTGTATATCAATCAGTTAAATTAACAGCTGGTGATGAATTATGGCAAATAAGGAGGAAAATTGAGTGTATTGGCTTCTTACAATACTATGTGCAAAATATGGGTTCGTACCAATAACTCGATAGTTGGCACTTTCATTCTTTTGAATGTCCTAGAATTTTCGACAAATTCTCATACATAAAACTTGCGATCATTGTATTGCGCCAGGAGACTTCAATTTTTTCAAGTCCTCGATTTCCTCCTTTGCGGGACATGTATGCGTATGTGCATCAGGACGAAAGTGATGTTTTGTAACTAGTTTTGTTATTTTCGCTCTGTAGATCGAATTTCGTGTTGCGTCCAGTTCACCAATCCGAAGGTGTACTCGACGTCAGGCAGAACCGAACATTTTGCGAATTGCGAACATTTTATTCCTAAAGTTCAGAGCGGACTGCAGGATTCTAAAACATTTTGTCGTTTGAGATGTCGCATTTTTTATTGGGATACCTCTTGGAAGGTTTTACTTTCTCAAGGTCTTAAAGCAGTGTGCTTATGAACTTGAATACTGTCTGTTATCAATTTGTCTCTCCAAGTTAAATTATTCAAACCCTAATTTTAAGGAGATGTCATTGGTGAATCCAGTACCTTTGAGAAATGTTCAAAGAGAATCGTTTCTTTCCAAGCATACAATTTAGATGTGCGTAATACAAATGTGCAACTGGAAATTCATTACGTTTATTATTGTTATATTACCATAAAACGAGAGAAATGTTAGTATCCTGGAATTGCCTTCGTTATTATGAAAGTTCTATTATTTTAGAACTTTCATTTCCTCGATCTATTTCAGTTTCAATATATTAATTAAATTTCATGTTTTCGAATCAATGTTGTAAACTGTTCAATACAACTCTGTTATTGCGAATTCACAACCTGTTTGAAACTAGCCCAAGCTCTTAATTACACTGAAATGTCAGCCTGTCATAACTGGAGTTTAAAGTGTTGTATATGCTAGCCGTGACCTTAACAACTACAGAATCCGTTTTGCGTAACTACTTTCATCTGCAGAGCTTCAGCATATGCGACTGCAATGCGCCTTGCGTCATAGTCCATACATTTAAGAAGGGAGGATAGAGAATTTATCGTAGATGACTCTTGCTATGAGGTTGTGATTAGACATAGATTAATGAGAAGAATACTGTTCTAAAAGGGAGTAGCAGAATTAGAATTAGTCTTGGGTATTTGTATAGTGTAGATCTTTCATCATTGACCGTACGTTCCCCATGGATATCTTGCCCATTGGCATCCTTACATACCCATAAATATAATATAATATAGTATATAATAGTATATAAATATAAATAATAGTATATAAATAATCTATATATATAAAGAAAGTCGTGTTAGTTACACTATTTATAACTCAAGAACGGCTGTACCGATTTGGCTGAAAATTGGTGAGCAGGAAGCTTAGAGCCAGGAGACGGACATAGGATACTGTTTATCCCGTTCGACAGCGTTCCTGTGTGAGAACGCACGTTTTCGCGTGATTTCGCATGTTAGGGGTCATTGTTGCCTGTTGTAACCCATTGTTGTAACGCCGCACTGATAACAGAAGGCGATAATGATAGCCGCCTTTCGTTCGCCGTTATATGTATATATAGTCGTGTTAGTTACACTATTTATAACTCAGGAACGGCTGTACCGATTTGGCTGAAAATTGGTGAGCAGGAAGCTTAGAGCAAGGAGACGGACATAGGATACTGTTTATCCCGTTCGACAGCGTTCCTGTGTGAGAACGCACGTTTTTGCACGTACGCAGTGCAACAAGGATAGTACAGTTTCTCACAGTGAGTGCGCGAGAAACAGATGAGACGCGAGAAAAAGATGGGACCGGCTGTTAAGGCGGAACAGAGTTCGCCGGGTCAGCTAGTATATATATAAAAGAAAGTCGTGTTAGTTACACTATTTATAACTCAAGAACGGCTGAACCGATTTGGCTGAAAATTGGTGAGCAGGAAGCTTAGAGCCAGGAGACGGACGTAGGATACTGTTTATCCCGTTCGACAGCGTTCCTGTGTGAGAACGCACGTTTTTGCACGTTTTCGCGTGATTTCGCGGGTTTTCGCACCTTTTCGAGGGTTTTCGCACGTTTTCATGCGTTTTCGCATGTTTTCACGCGTTTTCGTATGTTTTCGCGCCTTTTCGCCTAAGTTTTCTGTGCAGAAGCGTTCTGCAGCGGAGAACAAGCAAGCAATCAAGCAAAGATACAAATGAAGCTAATAAAAGCGTGTTAAAAAGTAAAATGAAATATAATTAATAATGCCGCGACCAAGACGATCGAATCTTTCCCCACAAAGCCGTAATTCAAGAAGGATACGAAACATTGCTAATGAAAGGACACGTGAAGAGCTTGCTAAAGAAATTGCACGTGAAGAGCGCCGCGTTAGTATGCCTCGACTTCGTGCTTCTCAATCACAAGAGAAACGTGAGGCAGCCCGTGAAACGGCTCGATTGTCAATGCAAAATCGTCGAGCGAATTTTTCTTCTTTGTATTTTCTAATAAACAATTTTACTTAATAAATTCCAAAATCTGCTTATTTATTGCCTTTAACAGTCGGTCCCTATGATTACAACTTTTTATTTCTCGCAAACAAAAATCAATTTTAAAAAACGCTCTGCTACGTAATAGATTTTTTAATTATCTATTTAATATCAGAGCGTTTTTTAAAATTCTTCTTTGTTTGAGAGAAAAACACAAATCTGCAATTGCTTTATTATAACGAGTGCAACAAGGATAGTACAGTTTCTCACAGTGAGTGCGACGCGAGAAAAAGATGGGACCGGCTGTTAAGGCGGAACAGAGTTCGCCGGGTCAGCTAGTTTACAAAATAAAAAAATCCCAACTACTGCTACTGTAGTCTCCCACTAATTCCAACTTTGGTAATTAATAATAACTTAAAGTATTACTTTGGCTTGAAAAAGTCAATTAAATTTTTGGGCAAGGAGCGAATATTTGACCTTGGAAGCCAAATACCGCGAATGTCTCAAAGACATTTCCGCATTGTCACCTCAACCGATCTGTCCGAAGTTATGGTTGTTTTTATCTCTAATCGCAAAAACAATTTCGTTCTAAGATATTGTTTCGTTTAGAGATAATAGCTGCTTACCAACTACCAACATCTGGATTTAGGTGCAATAATAAAATAATTCCGCCCTATCTGAAAAGATCGAAAAAGCAAAAGAGGTTCAGTCGCAATTATTTCCCATTAGTGGGACTCCACTGTACATAGCTTTGAGCACCCTTTTAAAAATCAGTTTCTTTGTCACTCATAATCAGTCATCCTATAGGCTTCAACTATTTTGGTAATGAAGAAGAATTAAAAAGCAAGGCGATGATATTAATTCAGGCTGTACGAAGAAATTTTTTCCAAGAATTATTATTTTGCATTAAGGCATTCTTAGTACCATGGATATGGCTGTCCCAGACACAATTTGCATAACATTGGAACCCCTTTGAGCCGACGCACGAGGGTTGGAAATAAAGCTGTGACTTCTCTGGGGAACGACGATCGTTCACTCCAGACAAAGACGAGCGGCCCTTGAAGTTGTGTCTTTGCGTAGAACCGTAGAAGCAGTTGAAGAAGCGAAAGTTTTTATTAGTATGTATTTATTAAAATTAGTATTTGATTGATTGATTTTTTCAGGTTTCCGGGCGCGTCAACTGCTTTGGTCATTAGTCCCGTTAGTGTAGTGCATGTTTTTCTCTCGGGAGATGGCGGTGATCTTCCCCCGCTGGATAGCGAGATCCGGCGCCGACCTACCGTCTGCTAGTGGGGTTTCCCCCCTAACCAGGACACTCCCACCAGCGGGGCACCGCCCCAGCCGGGATAAGCTCTAAGCTCCCGACCGGTCTCCCGGGGTATGTGGTAGTGTAGTGCATGTTAGTGTAAGTGGGTGTGTGTAAGGGGAGAGGATAGAACAAAAAAGGGAGGAAAGATCGCGCGCGGTTCGTGGCCCGTTTGTTAGGGTACTGCTCCGGCATTCGCCTGGTGTTGATCGGAAAAAACACGGAAAACTACCGATAAGAGCAGCCGGCCGCTAGAATTCTAATCCAGACAGCAACTGAATTGGACCTAGCTGTAAAGTTAGTGTCGAAAATCCTGCCGCCGTCAGGACTCGAAATTAGGACCTCCCGGTCAGAGGCGCTGCAGTGACATCTGACAGAAGGTGATGCACTGAGCTACCGCTCCCGGTATGAGTATTTGAAACAGATGACGTGTTCTCTATCGTCTTAAAACATGTTATCGCAGGTAGATCACCCAGAAGTAAATTTACCTCGTACAAGCAGATTATTTTTGGTGGGAAGGTAGCTTTTGAGCGAGATCGCTTTTCTGCAGATGCTTAATAAAAACGCCCACATTTCTTCCAGAATTATGTGGCATTTTGCCCGTTAATGCATGATAACATGAACCGGAAACAGTGGATATCTTTTTGCTTGGTTGACGTTCGGAAGACCTGGAATGTCTTCTATTCAATCAATATTCCATAGGTTACCCGGCCAGTAAGACTCCGAGCAGTCTCTAGGACAAACATCATCAATCTCGATGATGACCAACTACAGCTACCACACAACTATTGATAGAAGGTTCGCTATTTCTCCAGAGAAAATGCTGGTACATCCGAGAACAGAACGCGGCTAGGACTTTCATTCGGTGTTTAACTCGCATTCATTGCCTAGATTCGTATTAGACACCTTCATGGATTTATTTATATTATTTGTTCAAATAACACAATGTCCTATAGTTTTAGACGTCTTAGTCATTTAGACTTATATTTGTGCATTTATCACGCAGTAGTTACCTAACCATTTCCACGTATGTATTTCTCCTCATTTGTTATTAAGATATTTTTATTACCTGATTTTAGATCGACTCCAGGTATTTTATATTATTTTTCCAATTTTCATTTGAAAACTCTTTTAATGAACTCTGGAAGATGTTTCTGATACCGTCTGCATTCAATAAGTCTCTCACAACTTTACGTCGATTCCTCTGATGCATTATCAATCACAAATGGGCGCTACATTTTGTTGATCATTAGTCTTCATATAAAACATTCCTATATTTATATTTGATTATTAATGAAAATATTTTGTCAAAGATATCTTACATAAAGTCATTTATTTATCCTCCATTTATTACCTTTTACATTATTTACCACATCCAGATAACAATAAAGCATGGAGTACCTCATGGAGTACCTCAAAAGTCGACATCTTAATATAAAGACTCTCCTTTACCTACATCTCATCCACTAAAAATCTTCAAACGGTGTTATTAATATCAAGGGCCTTTGTATTGTAAAAAAATAAGTAAATGTGTATCAAATCCAATGATGTAAATACTCAAATAACTGACACTAAATGGCAATTTAATGTTTGTATGAACTGTATATAATTGTATAATAAAATAATTGTAAAACTCGTGTAAATTCTAAATTGATACTCGTCGTCGCTTATGACCCGGTTGTTGAAAAGCGATCTTAAATAAATAAAATTAAACAAATTCTTGGAGTTCCAAAAGATAACGTAATTTACATGATAGAAAAAGGAGATATGGTACACGGGTTAAAACTAGTAGTTCTACAACAGCACATGCTTTCACGCATTATTTAAGCATTCCTTCTATCCGTGGAAAAAAAATTGAGTTTTGAAGAGGAAAGATTTGAAGGAGTATGAAAGAAAACTTTGGAACGGTTACTGAGTACAAAAAATTATTTTTTGAATTGCCTATATTTCGTGGCTAATTACACGAAAACTACACATATTTTTTGAAAATTTGAACATTAACTTATTTAATGATCTGCCTTTAAGTACCAGATTTTATTATGGAAAATATTATCAATCTTCAATGTTATAGTTGTACGCAAATGCTCCAAAAATTCCCTCCGTTTCATGTAAAATACACACAAAAAATTAAAATCTCGGTTTCAAGTGTTCACAAACGGACAGACGGGCAGACGTTTTGCCGTCATTCGATTTTTCGCGATCAATGGCCTTCAAAACATGGATTATGGTTACACCACGTGTTAGATCATATTTTTAAATTTAGCAACTGGATTTATCCACTTCTTCGTTACCAGGTCCCTGTAATAAGAGTTGTTCTGCCGAAAATTGGCCGTTCTTCGCGCAGTATTACATAACTTATTCTCTATTCCGTAGCGAGAAAGTAAAAAACTGGGATTTCAACGAATATCAGACCTGCACCATTAAACACCACCAAAAATTCTAACGACGACTTTCTTTATCCTTGAAACATGATATAAATGAAAATCGTTCAGTCTCAAATCAAATGCTTCAGGTTCCAATGATATAAATACCAAACTCCTAAAAAAATAGCCTCGATGTGACCTATCCAATCATTACAGAAATCATGTATTTCTAACTAATCAATATCCTTTATCCTGGAGGACTGCGCTCGGGCATCATATTCCCAAGACAGAATCTTCGAGAAGCCCTATTAAAAACAGCTCAGTTAGCATCCTCCAGTCTATTTCTAAGCTTTCCGGACGACTCAAAAAAGTCGTCCGGAAGCAAACTGAACGTTATTTTCAAAAAAATTACTTTTAAACGATCAGCGATTATGTTTCCGTTACGAAAGGAATACTGAAGCTGCGCTATTAAATGTTAGTGACAATGGCGCGAGAACAGCAATAGATTACAGTGGTATAACTATCTTGAATATTCTAAATTTCAGCAAAGCGTTCGATTCAGTAGATCATGACATCTTGCTCGCAAAACTAAATATCATGAGATTTGCACATCCCGCGCGTACATGGTTTCTTAATTACTGAACTTCAGGAACCCAAAGACTGGTGTCCGGTAGCTAGCTAAAGTGTCTTGAAACAACTGCGAAGTTGCTTAAGGCACTGTTTTAGGGTCACTCTTCTTAATCTACGTAGAAGACGTAGGAAATGCACTTTAATATTGCAATCATCAAATTATACAGATGATCTTCAGATATGCGTAAGTGAACATCCATCTCACCTCTTCTCACTCGCACAAAACATGTGATAACCCTAAAAAACTAGGCAGCGCCTTTAAGCTTACAATTATACCAAAATTAACCACATTGCGTAATTATCAGTTCGAAAAGCACTATGAATAAAATCTCATTTTTTGCTCTGCCTAGAATTTATATGAATGACACCGTTCTACCTTGGTGTTTCGAAGTCAAGAATGTAGGGTGCGTTTATCGCCAACACACTCAGCTGGAAGTCGTAAGTTGGTTCAACCAGTCGTAAATTTTTTTTTTTTGCTTCAATGTATTCGCTGAAACGCCTGCAAACACGTCTACTGATTAATATACATGGGACTCTCGTAAAAAGTACTTATTATGCCACATTTTGACTATTTCAATTTTTTTTTCTGACCAACGTAGCATTTAAATTACAACGTAAACTTCAAGAAGCACGGAACGCATGCACACTAAGGAAATACAACCATTTATCGGATTTGTTTGGCAGACTTAATATACTTACTCAAGACAAAAGATGGTTACATCACTCTCTACTTCTTCTTTATAAACTTTTAATCAGTTCTCATATAACACGTCTTATATATAACTTCAATAATCTGAAATTAAATTGAGCTCGTGATTCCGGTCTGCTATGGTACCACGTCACAAAACAACTTTATTCAGCAGATCATTCGCCATTACAGTTATCCGAGTCTGGAATAAACTACCAGCGAGTCTAAAACATTAAAATATTTTCCATAAATTCAAAAATATATTAACTACTTGGGTAAGGAATAATGACGTAGAGAATGACCATTGTAGAAATCACGACCGTTAATAAGTAGTAGGATATGGATCACGGGATCGGTCAATTAATGAAATACATTAGTTTGCCAACGTTTCGGAATATTTAATTCCTTCACGTAGAGAATGGCATTTACGCCCTGTCCAATCTCCAGACTTTTCACCCTTCCGAGCATCCGGACACAACTCCCGCAATACGCCGTACTTTCCCCACTCTCCAAATTCAAAATTCCACCCCATACTTCATTATTCTATCCTTCTTTTCTATTCCCTCCCACACTATCTAAATTATTAACAATCACATATTTTTCTGTGTGTTTTAATGAAATTGTTCAAACAAAATATACAAAAAGTTATTAGCGACAATCCAGATAAAATGTACTTCTAGCCAGAGGCGTAGCGACCTGTTAGGTTGCAAGACGAAGCCGGCTCAAACATTTATTGAAAAATAAAATTCTTCCCATTACTTTACAATGTATTTATTCATATTTTTTAATATTTTTTAAATTCACAAATACTACGTTTACGTCTGGTTTTCAAGGTTGAACTTCTCGCTTGATTGCAAATTTACCCGTCGTATAAGGAAGGCTCTGGTGTTCAGAGCCTTCAACGCATGCGCAGTGCGTGTGCTTGCCACACGCCGATGTGCTATTCCTACGTTCGGCTACACCGAGCTGACGTATTATTATTTACCCTTGAAAATAGATTTTTTTACATGGGAGTTTTTTTTTCTCCCTTTCAAAATTTAAAATTTATTGCTTGTTTATCCTTGAAAATAGATTTTATTACATGGGAGATTTTTTTTCTCCCTTTCAAAAATTCAAAATTTAAGTAGTATATGACTTAGTGTAGGGATCACAGAATTTTGAAAATGTGCACACAATTCACTTTTCCCCATAGCACGTCATACGCAGTTTTTAACTGTTTTTTTGACGTAAAATAAATAAATAAATAAATACATGCGTATCAGAAATTCTCGAGTTCGTTCGTGGCCTGTGGCGGGCCCACGCTCCAACACCAATAAGACAGGCGCACATACACACATACACTAATTCAGCTTATCGGAATAACTAACCTCTTATTGAATCCGAAGACTTGAAAGAGGTGACAGGAACAGTAGACCACTATAAGTGCAATAAAATGACGGTGCCATTAATATACGATTAGTTACCTCACACATTTGGGGAGCAATATCTCACAGATATTGTGAATATTATATTATTCTTGGAATTTGCTTATAAATAAATTAAGTGATTTGTGATTATATTATTTATTATAAAAATTTAAATATATTTAAACGACTCCTGTGACTGAAATGAACAAAAGAATTCGAAATAAAATAATTAGTAATTACACTAAACCGGTTGTTCACCTATTTGGTTCTATAATTTGTTTAAATAAATCTTATCCAGGCAGTAAAATAAGTATTTCTTCAACATCATTAAGAAAGCAGTCCTGGCCCGAATGATCAACGGCCCCCAACGAAAAACGCTCGACAATTTTTTCAAGAACCTATCTGAAAGTATCATCATACTTTCTGGGGTGTGTTACTAGGAACTATGATTTTATTAGTTAGGATACCTAAGTAACAGCAATAATAATAATAATAATAATAATAATAATAACAATAATAATAATAATAATTAATAAACGACACAGACAATAATTGTAATGTTGAATTATCGCAATTAATAATATGTAAATCTGCTCTAGAGCATACCCAGAAAAAATTACCACGCTACGCCACTGCTTATAGCTATCTTTGTACCGTCATCATTATTATTTTTATTACAATATATTGGCATTAAGCATAAATACAATTGATGTTTAGATCCTATTGTACTTTTATATTGTTCCTGAATACTGTTTACATAGTCTTTTAAATTACTGGTATTATTAACGTATAATGCATTGTATTTCTCTAGCGTTAAAAATAATTTTATATTTATGAAAAGTGCTAATGTATACCAAATGTAGCGTGCTGTATCGTCTCTGGAATAAAGTAACTTTTTCCGTCCATTTCTTCTTATGCCCTATCTTTCTTCCCTATGAACCGAGCTTCGCCATTAATAAAGACTATTTTTATTATTATTATTATTATTATTATTATTATTATTATTATTATTATTATTATTATTGAGGCTTACATTTAAATTATTAATGCATTGAAATCATAAAGTAGTTCCTATAATTATATTTAAATTATGTTAAAATTCTACTTTCTATTATGTGTCAAGTTCATGTAAACTGTTAAGATATTCAAACGGGCATAAACATATATTATAATTATGTAGCTTCATGTTGCATTCATTAATGAGCTTCAAATACCCTAATCATGAGGGAAAGTTATTAATATTCTCTTATTCTTGGGTTTTCAGTAAATTCTATCAACGATTGTTTACTTAGAGTGCGGCAAACATCAATAAGCAAAAAGTGACATTTCCTTAACTTGCCGTTCAAGACCTCGGCCTCTCAATTTTCACGGAGTAGATGGTTTACAGAAGAAGAATGTAATATAAATTATAGTATTATATGTTAAGAAAATGAACATCTTTAATTAATTAGTTAAATTTGTTTAAACAGTTCAATTTGCGATATAGACATTCATAAATAAGGAAATCTTACCTCATTCATCAACTATCATGTTTAATTTGCATGATTATGCGCGAAATCTCCCTCGTTTGTTTAGAGAGTACATTCACATTCTTGATTTAATTAATTCTTCTCAAGGGTGAAGTTGGACGTCACAACCTACTTGTAAGATTAGTTTCCCTCATAAAATCGTTTGTAGATCAAGTTCTTCAGGAAATCCGGGACAACCAACTACGCTGAATTATTTCACGCACCTTCGCTTACGAGTTCTTATCGTTCTGAGTAATTCTAAAAGTCTTGCATGTGTGCTATAAACTGTGTGACATCCTTGAGTAAGATGTGAAAATACTAAATAATTTGTTCCTGTAAGAAGTAACCGATGCGTCCAAATAAGGAAACTTGGTGAAGTTTACTAGCGATTGTAAACGTCTGTCTTGAACTGATGTATAATGCATATATTTGCAGTACAATAGTTTTCCTATCAAGTGTGTACATGTTGAATTCATATTTATTTACAGGAATATGCACTATATGTATGTGTCATTGTGTATTATTTCATGCAAATTTTTATTATTCACTAAAGAAACATACTCGTACTTTTGACTTCGTTGCATACCGTTGAGTAACATTGAAGTACTAGGTTTGTTTCTTAGATGGTTCTTTACGATTACTTTCTAATTCAACAAAACGCGTTTGGAGAGGTATTCCAAAGATAAATTATTTCTAATTTGGCGAAAGCATGGTCATTAACGACATGTTTTTTGATCGTTGATGCTACTTTCCGGATGAATTCTCTTCGGCCAAGTGAATGTTGTTCCGGGTCAGAGACGATACATGTTTCTCTAGCAACCTCCTTTATAAGATGTTTCTTCGCCATAAGACGTATTTGTGTGAGTTCTCTGACTTTGCCTCGCCTCCCTGGCAAGCGCTCATATCTCCCTCCCCCTCATTCTCGCCCCCTGCTTTCACAATCTTCCCCCCCCCATCACCAGTGCAGAGGAGGTAACGCGCCTTAGGTCCGATTACCGATTTTTACCACCTCCAAACTGAATTTAAGGAAAAAAAATTAAACAATCCCAAAAGAATACGCTCATGATATCCCAAAACATGTAAAAACCTCCATAAAAAGAAATATTTGCTATAATAATGTATATTAAATAATTTATATAAAATTTTCATTCCAATACAATGAATGTATGTATAGAGAGTATCCAGATTTAAAAATGAATAATGTATTGTAAAATTTGTGTATTGCATGTAAAATTGTATAGAGGTATGTATTAGAATTATAAATATGATATCCTGTAAATTAGCTAGGAGAGTAGTTTAGTAAGATACAATAGTGAGAGGTTGTATGCCCAAATGTTATGTATTAAAAATAAAAATGTACAAACCCCTCAAAGGTAAAACAGCAGATCAGGAAGAAAATAAATTTAAAAAAATGAGTTGACCCCAACGCCAGGGTGCAATTGATTTATTATTTTGCCACCATGCTCCAGTACAACTAATCAAGTTCTGCTTCATTCTTCATGTTGCCCTGAAAGCTATCTCATCATCACCATTTGAACATACATCAGTCGAAAGTTTTGACCCATCCCTCTTCCCTTGGACAGGTTGACTATATCTTTCCAACGTTGTTTTGCTTAATCCGCATTTTGCAGCATCTCTACCACGTAATTCATCGCTTCATTAATAATGCATACTAAATATATTTTAAGGATGCTGTTGAATCCTTAAAATATTCTGTATTGTGTATATTATCTTATTTTATCCTATTATTTCCCAAAATATAATGACCACTAAACACGTATAATAATATAAAATGGATGTAAATATATCTCCAAAATGAAATAATGCGTCCATTACTTTTATCCCATCTCTGCAGAAACAAGACACATAAGCTTGCCTTTGAGTCGTAAACAACGCGACCATTCGTTTTAATTGGGCATGACGAACTCCCTCACGAGATATTTTTTCTATTTGTGGCTCAACGAGCTTGCTCATCATCTTGCTTCGAAAACGTATTAGAGGACGGGTCATGATAAATCGTCACTGCACTATAGCATTGCATAGTGGAGGACGAGATACGGCGTCACAATATTGATTGATTGATTGATTTTTTCGTGTTTCCGGGCGCGTCAACTGCACTGTTCATTAGTTTTGTTAGTGTAGTGCATGTTCTTCTTGGGAGATGGCGGTGATTTTCCCCCGTTGGATGGCGAGATCCGGCGCCGACCTATCGTCGGCTAGTAGGGTTTCCCCCTAACCAGGACTCTCTCACCAGCGGGGCACCGCCCCAGCCGGGACGAGCTCTAAGCTCCCGACCGGTCTCCCGGAATATATGCTAGTGTAGTGCATGTTACTGTAAGTGTGTGTTTAAGGGGAGAGGATAGGACAAGGAAGAGGAAGGACAGATCGCGCGCGGTCGGTGGCCCGTTTGTTAGGGTACTGCTAAGGAATTCGCCTGGTGTTGATCGGAGAAACCACGGAAAACTACCGATCAGAGCAGCCGGCCGCTAGAATTCTCCTCCAGACAGCGACTGAATTCGACCTAGCTGAATAGCTAGTGTCGAAAATCCCGTCGCCGTCAGGACTCGAAACTAGGACCTCGCGGACAGAGGCGCTGCAGTGACATCAGTTGATGCACTGAGCTACTGCTCCCGATTCGTCACAGTATTACTATATTGGGCGGAATGAGACGATTTGTTCTGACACTATCGTATTGGGAGTGACGAGTAAATATGTTCTAGTAGCAAATTATTTTTTTTGAAATTGTCCGCTTAAAATGATAAAGTATTAAAAGGTAAATGTTTGTGAAGACATTTCCTTCTTTGGAGGATATTTGCAGATCCTCAGTATAAGGTGTACGGACACCCACGGGTAAAAGATACGTCATGATCTGGGTTGTCCGGGTGACGCCGCGTCGAAGGCTGGGGTGCCGACGTTTAGACCGACATATCGCGGTCCTCTTCAGGGCTGTACTGCCCGGACAGCCCAGATCATGACTCTGGCCGCGGAAGCCTACGATATCAACAAAAGATACGGCATTAACCCTGCGCTAGTTAAGCGCGAAATTCTCTTACGAAAATATCCATATTTTCGTAAACATATCGTTTCAAAAAAATCGGAGACGCTTCTGCATCTGAGTAGCTGCATTTTTAAGTTTCAGTACTCTTTCAGATGTTACAGCGCTTGAGAGCTGTGACAAAAGAATTATATAGTTATATATAATTCTTAGAATTATATGGTTGTATATAATATATATTATAATCTACAGAATTATATAGTTATATATTACAGTAAGTGTTATATATCTTTTTTTAAATGATACATGCTTTTTTTCTTTAATACATTTTTATGGTATTCAGGAGACTACTGGATTTCTTTCAGCATGTTATTTTACTTTCTGTTCAACCAATTTTATTACGAGTTCACAAAGTATTGCATAATATAGGAGATCAAAATTGACTCAGGAAAAGGTCTAGACTGACTTGTTGATTTATTGCAAAGCTTCCATAACTTCTATTGTTCCAAGTTGATTACTTTTCATATAATTTTGTTAGTGTTTGTATAGCAGTGATTTTTAATAATGAGTTTTTTAATAATCTATCAAGTCTCTTTAAGGTGAGCATATTTGCAAGATTAAATCAGCTATAAATTTGGGCTGTCATCCCTCATCATGTCTTTTGTCAAGGAATAATACTTCCTGCCGCGACAACATGGAGAATGATAATTTGAATAACTATATTTCCCGCTG
This sequence comes from Teleogryllus occipitalis, assembly GCA_011170035.1. NCBI lineage: Eukaryota > Metazoa > Arthropoda > Insecta > Orthoptera > Gryllidae > Teleogryllus > Teleogryllus occipitalis. The sequence continues at coordinate 109,336 of BLKR01003365.1, forward strand.
AATTCTAGAAGACATGCACAGATATTGAAGTTACATTTACGTCCAGAAGCAAAACAAGGGACCATCTCAACATTTACTTAAAGGATCAGGGAAACTGGACGAAAAACCTGATCGACATGGGGGTCCCAGACCATGCCATTGACCCAGAAGCTGCGGTACAATACTAGTTACAGGTTGTTTAGAATTTGCCATCCAAATAGTAAATAATACATTAAATATCACTGTTAAAATTAATGTTACTTTTCTTTTGATGCTCAGTATATTCTCTAACTTTATAGAAACAGTGATGCAGCAGAAAAGATTTTACTTGGGATTTTAACTTTTCTATGGAATTTAATCGTTTAATGACATCTGGCAAAGTATTGTAAAATAATAGTCTCGCTTAACTGAACTTCAGTAATGCCGCCCAAACTTTGGGGTGGCGAATTTATTTATTTATTTTACGTCAAAAAACAGTTCAAACTGCATATGACGTGCTATGGGAAGAAGTGAATGGGGGTGGCGAATAGGAAGTGTATGAACAGAGCAAACTGACCCCGACGCGTCCCGTAACGTTGACCAATGCGACGCTAATCCTCTCGTCGGGTAGCGCTGCTTGCGCAAACGCTTTTCGCCGCCGCGCCGGCCGCCCGCTCGCCCGGCACCGTTAGAGCACGAAGCCAAGAGGCTGGAGAAGGGAGATGGGGAGCCGAACGCCTGAGCTTCCCCCGGCCTGGCGGGATGAGGGCTCCCGTGACGCTGCATTTTGCCGCTGCCGCCCCCAGGATGTTTGTAGCGAAAGAGCTCGCTCGCGGCGCATAGCGAAGTCGCTAGCCTTTCACTACTGAGACCCGGGGTCGATTCCCGTCGAATCGCATGTAAAATTTGTTCCAACAAAACGAGTTTGGCTACTTTACAAGGGCTAGTCCAACCCCCGTGAAGTGTCGTAAACCCCACTCCTATCCTTATTCCTTTCCAAGTCTGGCCGCTGGGTAGTGACGTAGGAGCGCGTAGCAGGAGGCGCGTACGCGGAGATGCTACCTGCGGTCCTCTTGACAACTGACTGTGACGTGACGTGACATGACGTGATATTACATAAGGTTAATGGAGGATTACTCCCCAAGCGTTAAGGGGAGTTGCGTCAAGTTGTAGACGCAACAAACTAAAAAAACCGTAGCCAGAATTATACAAGGAACTTCTCTATGCGGGCATTTTGATCTCCATTTCTGCTAGTTGCGGTAGGAGTAGGGTATGGGTGGTGTTATTTCGTAAGTATCAAATCAAGTCTAGCTTTTTGCTGATGCAAATTTTTTTCTATTGCTCGGGAGCAAATATTTCTTAGTTTAAAATGTTAACTACACTCGATCGAACCTTTATTGATCATTTGACTAGTAAAAGAAAGGGTTAGGGATTCTGGAACTAAAACAAAAGGGGCACAGATGATACATCTCCCCTGTACGTCATATTTTCACAATATGTATTTTTAAATTAATTAAAGAAAACAACCCCCGTACACATAAAAAACATTTATTTACACTAACGTTCATCTTTCATCCAGATAAGGCGTTCAAAAACTACGCCAGGCGTTCGGTTTCTGTGACAGTTGATGCTCTTTGGGCACGATTACTTATATATCGTTGTAGGATCACCACCTACCCGATATTCAGTGCCTTTGAGGCCAGCTTCCTAGATCTTTTACCACCACACTGCCCCATGACGCAGGGATGTGAAGGATTGAATCTAAATTTACGTCACAATGCAGTCGCTCTTCGCTTCTCCATCTTCGACTATAGGTTTTGGAGTAAGGACAAGACACCCTTCCCAACTAGGAGCTACCAGCGGCGAGATTGGTTTCGTTGGAAAGATATATCAGGGTCAAGAAGACACTTCTCAATTTCCCCTGAGCCAAATTGATAGATTGATTGATTGATTGATTGATTTTTTCGTGTTTCCGGGCACGTCAACGGCTTTGGTCATTAGTCCCGTTAAAGTAGTGCATGTTTTTTTCTCGGGAGATGGCTGTGATCTACCCCCGCTGGATGGCGAGATCCGGCGCCGACCTACCGTCGGCTAGTGGGGTTTCCACCTTACCAGGACTCTCCCACCAACGGGGCACCGCCCCAGCCGAGACAAGCTCTAAGCTCCCGAACGGTGTCCCGGAATATATGGTTGTGTAGTATATGTTAGTGTAAAGGGAGAGGATAGGAGAAGGAACAGGAAGGAAAGATCGCGCGCGGTCCGTGGCCCGTTTGGTAGGGTACTGGTCCAGCCTGGTGTTGATCGGAGAAACCACGGAAAACTACCGATCAGAGCAGCCGGCCGCTAGAATTCTCCTCCAGACAGCGACGAAATTCGACCTAGCTGGAAAGCTAGTATCGAAAATCCTGCCGCCGTCAGGACTCGAACCTAGGACCTCCCAGTCACCCCTGAGTCAAGTTTCATTATCGCGATGAAAACGGAATCCAACTGTGAACCCATTAGAAAAATTCGAGGGTCTGGAAGGCCTCCAGTCCGTCTCCCAACTACTGCCCCTTGGCACCAACAAGGTGGGTATTTTCCAGAATCTCTGAAAGACGGGTGAACGTGTTCAACCGAGCGTTTCTCCAACCTAGTCTGAGAGAGGTCCTAAGCCTCCTCTTCCGGAGCACGATTACATCACAAGCTTAGGGCGATATTCGCAAAGCATCAGTTGGTCATTGTACAGCTACAATACCTCTGACACGACCATCTCCTCAACTCGATGACAAGTAGAGGGGCGGAGAAAGACGAAGTGTTTGGAAGGGATCCCTCATTGGCTCTAGGGACAATGACTTGCATCTTGATCAGTTTTGTCGTCCATTTCTCTTGATCCATTGAGCAAATTGTGAGATGGCCCGTTGTTTTACTTGTGAATGTAAATGTATTCGTAGCATCACGATCTGTACTCGTTTTCTTGATCTCAGTGATCTCTCTAAGATTCTCTCTAAGATTCAAGTACAGTTATTTAAATAATCGTTTTCTAAGTTCTCGCGGCAGTAATTTAATTCTTTCACTAGGGGCACGATCAAGAATATCATCCGAAATCTCTTTAATTCGATTATTTACGTATAATAGATTATAATCGTATAATCGTATTACTAGATTTATTTGGGGTGTAAATTTTGTCCGTGTTGCGGCGAATTCCCTGCTAAGAGACTTCATGCTAATGAGGACTTACTGTACTTGCCATTAGATGAGAGCGAATACTCTCTTATTATCAAATATTGTCAAAAACTATGGTAACAACTTTATTTAACTTAAAATAATGTAAAAGTTAGTGTAGGAATTCCATTACTAAAGAAACGTACACAGATTGTACTTCTTCCCTATACGTCAGGCAGAGTTTTAAATGTCTTGGATGTTTAATAAATAAATTCTACACGGCACATATAGAGCTTCTATCGACATAGCGGGAGAAATGGTAAAATTTCTCAGTTATGAAGAAAGTCTACGTTAATTTCACAGCACTGAATGTTATAGATGCAGTAAAACAAGTCTGTTAGACCAATAGCTACAAATTAAGCTTTTTAAATCAAGTTAGTATTAATTAATTAGTTTAGGACATAATGTGCATAATTATTTAGGAAAGCGATAAATCTTGGCTTCATCCCAGTAATATTGTTCCTGCGGATTCTAAAAGCAAAGAGGACGATTAAATCTGCGTTTTTTTTAAGATAAGTTAACAAAATGATTAGATTAATATACAATACCTCCTTTCCTGAATAATTAATTCTTGAGTAGTACTTCTAGTAGTACCAGTGGAGCAACTAAGTTTATATATTGAACTCATCTGATTGTAACCTAAATTATCTCCGATGATAACGAGTCCGGAACGTCAAAATTCTAAGAATATTTAATTTCTACCCGCTATCATTAAAATCTAAATCGACATCACACGGGACACGATTATTCCAGTCCGCGTCCGTTCATTTAAGCAGAGCTATAAACCAAACTGTTGAGCAATTTCAGCCAAATTTTGAACAAATACTTGTGAGCGGTTGTGAAAAAACATAGGTCGATACAAAATATTACTCCAAATTTATTTTATTGCAAAATTTAATGCAATCCCACAATGCATTCATTGTTTTTGGGGTCGCGTTGCAATAGTACGGGTAGGGACATAATCGGATCGGCCATCGGATCGAGCCCAGCGAAGAAGGGTAGAGATGTATGGTATGGACGGCGTGTGTGATTGAAGTTGTGGGGACCAATGCAGACGGGACTTTGGGGGCAATGCGGGCAGGGGGCCGGGACGAAGCGGGACGGACAAGGCGGGGCGGTGTGGAGCGGAAAGTGGTGCGGGGATATAAATAAAATTAATGTAGCTTTGATGTTCATAAACGCTTGTATTTTCCTTTAAAGAAAGTTACTTTTGGCTTTTGTTTTGGGATTCGTGAGTTTGTTGTATCGGAGGGTTCAGAAAATTGGCATAATATAAGGAATCAATTTAACTTATTGACTGATTTTACACGAACCACGATGTAGAATGCGAGACGAATTGGATTTGGTTCGGCGAATCACTGTCTTATTATCATTTACTCTCTCATGAAAAATGAAACGGGCCAGAAAATTAAACAATATCATTAGTATGTTAAAGATATTCCAATTTATTCAGTCCCTCTTATCTCGCGTGCAAAAACATCTTTGACTGGAGTAACCTATATTATTAATTTCCTCGTTGGAATGTGGTTCAGAGCCAGCAAAGTTGCCTGGTAATGATGTCGTTACTAAAGCACAAGCAAAAACAGATTTAATGCTTCCTTCACAGTCAGTAAATGAAGATGGCGATGATTGTAGCATTGATACTATTTCATAATAAAATCGGAGAAAATGTTAATATAGAGTCACGGTTCCTAGTAATCTTTATCTTGTTATCATTTTCCCAAATGTCCCAAAAATAACTGATAAAGAAACTTAATTAATAACAATTGATATGTTTTGCAATAAGTGATGGAACATTGACGCACGTTCCACAAAAAACTAGAATTTTCCAAATAAGAGAAGGATAGTCCCACCTGAGAAGGTAACAATACTGATGATATCCAATATTTATTTATACTTTTGCATTTTTACTTTCTCGCTACGGTGTAAAGAGAAAGTTTTGTAATGCTGTGCGAAAAAACGACGAATTTTCAGCAGAAAAAACTCTTATTACATGGCCCTGCTAACGAAAAGGTGGATAAATGCAGTTGCTAAATTTAGAAAAAAATCCTCTAACACATGGTGTAGCAAGAATCCATGATTTGTCGGTACTTGATACCGAAAAATCGATGACGGCAAAACGTCTTCCTGTCCGTCTGTCTGCCTGTCCGTCTGCGAACAACGCTAGCGGCCAAACCCTTAAGCTGCTTTTCTCAAAAACTGATGTTCCCCAATCGATCTGGCTGATGCCGTGGCCCCTTGAAATTGAAAAAGATATTTTAATTTTGGGCTACTTTACATAAATCCCCTGGGAAATTTTCCAAATTTTCAAAAACTGGCGCCATCGTTTTTGATTAAATTTTGTTGTTGGATAATGTGAAGGACGATTAAGATGGTTGAGGTCTCATGTTCATTAAAAACCTTGATTTTTCGAAAATTGCAAACGTTAAAAAGGTAAAATTGCAAACTATAATTATGGAGATAGAGATTTTTCCGTAAATGAAATGTGTTTCTGAATGATAGATTTTGAAATAAGGTCACGTACAATGTATTGAACATTTCAGTACTTTTCTTGAAATTTTGCGTGAAAATACGGGTGAGAAAGTACATGCTGTTTTAGAACCACTTGTTATTATCTTAGTAGTCAATATGCTAGCGTATTTCACGGAATACGTAGTTATAACATGTGTTGCAGTAATCATATTGATGAGCTGTTCGTAATTCTTCATTAGCATTCGAGTAATCCTGGTCAGTCCGCCCGTCTGTGCGTTAGTGCGTCTGTCTGACTCTCAAGGTTAGACCCCAGTCCATCAATCGAGACAAATGAGTTGTCATTCGACGCTACTAGGTCTTCTGGTAAGGAACTGATGATTTGTTTGAGATTTATTGTGAAGTTCCCAAGGACCTTATCTAAAGTGTTTTTGCGTCTTTTAGATAACTAATCCGCGTTTTGAGCAACTTACGGCACCAACAGATCTGACCAATAGCTCATTTGATTCCTCTCAATGAGGTAAGTGAATTGGCGTTATTTTAGATAAATCTTTTCAGTTCATTCTGGAAAAATTACAAAAAACATGTCTTTGTGTGTTCAAAGGCACCCACAGCTGCGAAACGCTCTGACTACAATTACTGCCTGTGTCATCATAACATGAATTTTTAGGTCATGATTCACAACATTGACGATATTTAAACGTAATTATGTAAGGAAACATACATTTTTTTTAAACGAGTACTTGAGACAATGAACTATATACATTGGAAAATAATGTGTCTTCGAATATATTCAAACAGTACATGAAGATTGGCTTCTTAGAATAAGAAATTGAGATAAGCTAACGCAATCATTATAACACAATCTACATTAATTGTAAGTTATGTTATTTAGTTAGTTTAATAAAGAGATATATTTTGAAGGGCTGTGTACTATATTTCCTGAATTACTTTCTATGTAAATGAATGGTTACTGCTAAAAGCAATTATAGCCCGTTTTTGTCGAAAAGGAGTTTTTCGTGTCATTCGGTTACTTTACACATGCCGAAAATAAATATGATTATGTTTGGCTAAAAAGTATCATAGTCATTTTGTAAATAAAAGAGAAAGATTTGAGTTGATGGCTAAAAATGATCAAGGTCCATGCGCTGACTAGGAAATGAGATCAGGGTCCAAAACCTTTCCTCCTCTCTATGTGATTCATCTGTTCATTTTTTAACGTGAGCTAGAAACGAGAAGCATTCTATGTTACATTTATCACAATAACATTGCTTGCTGCATTACTGGGTTATAACGTTACAAAAAATGTTATAAATAGGTACTAATTCGCACAGAAGTCGAGTGTGTGCAGTAGCATTGACAGTGAACAGGCAAGTAAGTAGTAACTAATACACATGCAAAGCTGACTATTGGACTAACTGCTGGACTTATTGCATCTGACATAATTTTTGGTAAACTCTGATTCTCAGGCTTTCTACAGAACATTAGTTTGTAGTAATTCACCGAAAGAAGATGAAAGTGTCATCGAGTTTTCAGATAATCCTCTCACCAAAGACCTCGTCTAACTGGAAAGAACGATCAATGTCCTATATTTATCCTGATTTAAATTGCTTTGTTCATTTCCATAGTCTTAAAAAATATTTTCTTGATATTATCTGTAATAAAATGAGGTGTGCTTTGCATTGTGTTTAATTATTAATTTCCCCCCAGCTTTTAACGTTGTATTATCGACTTAAAACTTTAAAATTCAAATTCTGACAAATGACCAAAATGTGACTATGATCGTTATTAGCCGTAACTATTCAAATATATCTTTGATATGGAGGCAAAGTATTAAGTGTTAGGTACATTTGAGCGTGTGAATAACAGTATTAAGTACTAAAATTTATTTGCAAGACCAATGTCGTAAGATAAGCATTTATGAGAACAAAGTTGTTCATGTGCCCATGTCTCTCTGTGCCCATGTCTCTCAGGCACACACGTCTCTAAAGATTACATCGCCCAAACGCCGCTGTTTACAGTATACGGTACAGGGCTTGGATCACTCAGAGAAAAAAGTCCTTCGTCAGTGTTGCCACCACGTAGAATAATTATCGTCTTGTAGGATAATTCTGTTATTTGTAAAATATAAGATATTGGTAATGGAATAATTCCTTTTTGTAAAATAATTTAAACTATGTAATTATCCATAAGAATATAACGGTATTTTTTAGAACTCGACCCTCCACATGTGTACATTTCCCTCATAATCTACTGAAAGAATGTACTCTTCTGGAAACGTTCGGATTAGAGCACCCAACTTCGAACATTGTATTCTGGAGTGGGTAATGGCCGCAGCCAGAAACAACATCCGAGAAGGACCGCGATTACAGATTCTTAATGTTTTTAAATTATTTTATATTAATTCTTCATTTATTATTTTTCACCTACTACGCACGAGGATAAAAGCAAACAACTGTCTGTTTAAATTTCCTTTTTATAAAAAACTTACATAGCAAAAACTTAGAAAAATATTTTCAAAACATTTTAAAGCGTCGACTGCGCAGCATTCAGCTTGTATTAATTATTTTACATATTTATTTATTTAATCACCAAATGTCTCGCAGTTATACTTTTGAGATTGGTTTAAACAAATAAATAAAAGAAACAACGTTGCGTATTAAAGTATATATAATAATTATATAATTAAGTACAAAGTCGAAGCAAATTATACAATTAAGTACAACAAAATATATTGTGTAGTAAATATTTCTGCGAACCAGCAAAGGAACTGGAAAGTAAGTCAAGCGACTTTCTCGGATCAGAGAGCTCCTTAAATGGACCCGGTGAACATGACAACCAGCAGGAAGGATTTTTCTTGAAAGCGCTTCTTGAGGTGGTTGTGGGACACGGACGAAATGTGGCCCGGATTTCCAATAAAATCACTCACTCACTCCGCGTAGAAGGACAAAAGATGGCTGCCAATGGCGTAGTTCTGCGCAGGTATTCCCACGTTCGCTCACTGATGAAAGGGATTTCAACAATGCTCCGTACACGTTTTTGTTTAGATGAAATTCAAGAATATAGAAAACAGAAGAATGCCAAAGCAGACATTTTCCAGAAGTGAGACTGGAAGATGTGGCTCAGGGCATCAACTGATGTCACTGCAGTCCCTCTGACCGGGAGGTCCAATGTTCGAGTCCCGACGGTGGCAGGATTTTCGGCATTAGCTTGTCAGCTAGATCGAATTCAGTCGCTAATAGAATGAGAATTCTGGCGGCCGGCTGCTCTGATCGGTAGTTTTCCGTGATTTCTCCGATCAACGCCAGATGAATGCCGGAATAGTACCCTAACAAACGGACCGCGCAGCTATCTTTCTAACTCTTCTTTATCCTATCCTCTCCCCTTACACACACACTTACACTAACATGCACTACACTACCACACATGCCAGGAGACCGGTCGGGAGCTTAGAGCTTGCCCCGGTTTGGGTGGTGCCCCGCTGATGGGAGATACCGTGTGGCGGGAAACCCCGCTAGCCAACGGGAGGTCGGCGCCGGATCTTGCCATCCAGCAGGGGAAGATCACCATCACATCCCGAGGAAGAAAAACACTCACTACACTTATGGGACTAATGACCTTAGCAACCAACCAACTATCTAGAAGTGAGATAAACATTATTAAAAAATGAGTGATACTGAGACGAAAGCTATATAAAATGTCGTCCGGTTATATAATGTACAAAACGTTTTTTGAAAGATGCGAAAGGTCAATTTGGTTCAGTTACAAAGAATTACAAACAATATAGAGAAAAAACACGACACGTCAAAATTGCTGGAAGTGAAGAGATGATGAAAAAATAAAAATCCGAAAATTGGTTGATAATGAGACCTAAAAATCCAAAGGGCATATTATAGAAGAATATGCATTAATATTCCTTCGGATTTTTTCCCCCGCGGAATGCACAACTTGTTTGTACTTTTAGTGAGTAGTAGATGAAAATATAATGGTGCTATCTTTCAAAAGTAATTAAAGAAGATTTTAATTACAAAGCAATTATAAAATAAATATAAATTAAACTGTTTGTCATAAAGATGAAAATACCGTTTATTTTCAAAACTACGAATTTTAATCACTAATATTATTATAAACATTCATATTTTATAAATATTTAACTTCATTTCATTATTACAGTTGTTAAAATTAATGTATCAATCATTTCTGCTACGTATTAAATCAAAGAAATAGATACATATTATCTTCAAATACTCCTACATTTTCATGTGCTTAACTCTGCTCTGAAATAGTTCTCAATATTAATGAACGGAGCCAGCTTTTGATACACATTTTCTCTTATAAAAAGTTTTCTTTCATATTGCATAAAATTAATTTTCGTTAATTGACAATAAATGATTTGTTGCTAATGCTAATATAGTAGATTGTTAATTATTTTGTTTTGTCTTATCACAATATAAAATAGAAACCTTCACTCTTCAGAGTAGAAATTCCATTGATTTGTTGTTATTGTTTTCCTTTCCGTGTTACAAGGAGGTAAAAGACTTTGTTATTGTTCTTCCTCACCTCTTGCACACGCGTGTTTGTCTTACAAAAACCATTGTGACTCTCATTTGGATAGCTGATCGTAAAGTTTTAAAGGTTGGAGACACCGCCTGGTTATCTTCTTGAAATATAAGTAGATATCTAACAATTGTTTTTCAAAATTAAATACCCAAACATACCAAAGACATATGTCACAGGTATTATCCTAATATTGCAATGACTAAATGTTTTCCGTAATTTTTCTAAATGGATCGCCAGTCTTTCAAATATCTAATTCTCTCCTTCAACATGTTGACTGAGATTTTCCCTTTGATTCATGCAAATATTTATAATTCCTAAAAAAGGAAAGAAAACTTACAGTCTCAGTGTCAACGCCTCAGTGTCAACGCCTCAGTGTCAAAAGAACGCTATTAAACCTCCTTACAACGTAATCACATTACATTTGACGTCTTCAGAAAATGATATTTAAATCTCTAGAGACATTAGATAGTTCAAAAAGCAAGTGAAGTTTTACTTGTCTCCCAAAACCGTAAATGAAACAAACACAATTTATTGGAATTATCCATAATTACATCTGTCGTAATACATTTCATTGTGCAAATATCATAATTTTATTTGCAATGCACTTAATTGTAATATATATTGCTAGACTGGATAAGTTACGAGTCATCGATCTTAATTTGGCCACTGGTTTTAATTTTCAATATTTTTTAATGCACATGCCATTAAATTATTGACTTTCTAGTTTGTCAACAGAGTAAAACCTCTCCTCTTTTCAATGTAGGATGCAGATTTTGTTAATAGTGTATTATTTTATTTTTGTGCCTCACAATATGTAAATAATTAATCACGGATGATTTCTGCATTATTCCAATGAAGAAGCAATAAAGAAGCAATATCGCAATCACATGTGAAACCGTTTACGCCAAATACAACGAACTCGAGTTTGTAAATATTTGAATGGCAATCGGCAAGACTCGTGACGTGCCTATTGCGAAATGGCTCTACATCTCTTTTCTGCTCGTCTCACACCGTGAGGGCCCAGGTTCGTGCGGTGGACAAGAGGAATTTTTGTCGGTCCAAGTGACAGATTTTGACAGATTTTCCCTTTTTTCCTCCCGTTTATTCCGTTTCTTGTTCATCATTATCGTTCCCATTATTACCGCTGTCATCTTACTCGTTCGATGTGTGCCGATAACGCGAGCAGTTCAAAGATAATTAAAATCATAATAAATCAATCCCACCCGATCACCCACCGATCCTGGTTAGGCGGAAGAGCAGGCCTTACAGCCTGAGCCTCGCCAGAAATAAAGACATTATTATTATTATTATTATTATTATTATTATTATTATTATTATTATTATTATTATTATTATTATTATTATTATTATCACCGGTCTGAAAGAAGCCACACGTACTCACTGAGAGGCGCCGGCGGCCGCTGCTTGGCGGGGCGGTCTTGGAGGAGAGGTGTTCGCCGGCGAGCGGTGAGAGGACGCTGCGTCCGAACGCCAGGTGGCACGTGTTCCGTCGCGGGCCCGCTGCCTCGCTCGGCGTCGCTCGGCGTCCCGCAGCCTTTGGAAAGCGTGGAAGCACTGCGGCGGCGGCGGCCCGGCCCGGCGCCCGCGCTGCGCGGAAGGCGGTGGTGGAGGCGGAGGCGGGAGGCGAACCCCTGGCGGCGGCGAGTGCGGCGGCGCGCGGAGCTGCGCGGCTAAAAGAAGCCCGCGCGCGCGCCCCCATCCGCGTGCGCACGCAGGGCGCCGCCAAGCGCGAACGCCCCTCGCCCGCGCTCCCCTGCGCCGCGGCTACGCCACCGCTCTTCCCGGATCCGCCCCGCTACACCTCCCCTCCATGCTCCGGCTTCCTCCTCCTCGCCGCTCTGGATGAGGGAGCTCAGGTTCACCACTGCCGCGGTCCCTGCAGCCACGCCGCCCGGGACACCTTAGGGTTCGATTGATTGATTGATTGATTTTTCGTGTCTCCGGGCGCGTCAACTTCTTCGGTCCTTAGTCCCGTTAGTGTAATGCATGTTTTTTTTCGGGAGATGGCAGTGATCTTCCCCCCGCTGGATGGCGAGATCCGGCGCCGACCTACCGTCGGCTAGTGGGGTTTCCCCCTAAACAGGACTCTCCCACCAGGGAGGCACCGCCCCAGCCGGGACAAGCTCTAAGCTCCCGACCTGTCTCCCGGAATATGTGATAGTGTAGTGCATGTTAGTGTAAGTGTGTGTGTAAGGGGAGAGGATAGGACAAGGAAGAGAAAGGACAGATCGCGCGCGGTCCGTGGCCCGTTTGTTAGGGTACTGCTCCGGCATTCGCCTGGTGTTGATCGGAGAAACCGCGGAAAACTACCGATCAGAGCAACCGGCCGCTAGAATTCTCCTCCAAACAGCGACTGAATTCGACCTAGCTGAAAAGCTAGTATCGAAAATCCTGCCGCCGTCAGGACTCGAACCTAGGACCTCCCGTTCAGAGGCCGTCCGAGTCCCGATGTTGGCGGATTTATTCTATACCTACTGAAGTAGCTAGTGCAATAGCTATATAGCTAGGCCGCATTCAGTCGCGCTCTAGAAGAGGATTCTAGCGACCTGCTGTTCTTATCGGTATTTTTCCATCGTTTCTGTGACAGGTGAATGGCGGGGCAGTACTCTAACAAACGGTCCACGAAATGTGTGAGATCTTCCAGTCTTTTTCCATGTTCTTTTCCCTTCCCTTACACATAAAAACTACACTACTACTCGTGCCAGGAGGTTAGATTTGTCCCGGCTGGGGCAATGCCTCAGGCAAAGAGATACGAAGAATGGGAAACCACCCATTTCGCAGCAATGTTTAGGAGACGTCAGATCTCACCATCCAGCAGGAGAGGAACACCGCCACCTCCCGGGTTAAAAACAATCAAAGAACATAACCATAGCAGTTCGGAAACATGACTCAACCAATCCATGACTTTCCCGTGTCATTCCCCGCCTCCTTCTCCGCTCTTTCCCTTTCTCTCTTATTCTAATGCCTTTGCGTCCCGCCTTGCCTTGACGTCCCATCATGAACACGCACCCGCTCTCCCCTCTTGTTCCGCCTGCGCCTGCACCCCCGCTCCACTCCCCCGCTGCCCCGCCGATGTGCTTCGCCCCCGCCCGAGAAACCAGCGCCCAAGCTCCCTCCGACAACTGTTGCTGCGGGAGACACCAAGGCGGCGGCCTTTATGGGTGCATTGATGTGCACTATCCCACTTATGAAATTAACACCAGAAGTGTTTACAAATATATTGGGAGTGCACTAATCGAGGCGGTGTATCTGAATAAACTAACCGATTATCCATTCCACATCCATTACTGCCCTGCAATAAATCAATCCTGAAAGGCAGAGAACAACAAAAGTTCTAGTTTCATTAACATAGAGTGCGTTCTGAAGCACTTCAGGGAAGTAATTTCATTCTCGGATAAACCCAATTCAATATCACTCGACGTTTGTAAATTGGCAGTTGAATTTCTAGTACACTTATGGTACTACATACGAAAATATCCTAATTCGCGTGTGCAGAAGAAAAATTAACAAAATATGATCGAGATATTATTGATGCAGGGCATCACATGCATCATTTCTCTAGACACGTTTTGCGGTTCTCATACCAAACGAAATCTATGAAATGTGACCAAAGATTCTTTTATGGAATGCTGCGAATTCCAATTTAACTTTATTGTAAATATCTATTATGTTTAAAACAAGTGCAATTACAATTCTGGTAGACAGGATCGACTGTACCGTCCGTTTCTTGAAGTCCATCATGCATTATTCGAAAACTGTGCATTTTAGAGCCTTAAAACCTGGTTTATCGTAGCCAAAGGCCTCATGTTCTTCGCACAACATAAAATAAGATTTGGAAAATCTATTATAATTGTGAATGTTCAGCTCTTTTGGATATCCGCTTTCCATGATAAAGGAAGGGCGTGCAGTCTCTCGAATTCCTTGAAAACACGTTCCGCTCTCATACTTCTCTCTTCATGTGAATCACCAAGAGCGGGGACTGATGTCACTGCAGTGCCTCTGACAGGGAGGTCCTAGGGTCCACTCCCGACGGCGGCAGGATTTTTGACACTAGCTTTTCAGCTAAGTCGAATTCAGTCGCTGTCAGGAGAATTCCAGCGGCCGGCTGCTCTGATCGTTCCGTGGTTTCTCCGATCAACACCACGCAAATGCCGGAGCAGTACTCTAACAAACGGGCCACGGACCGCGCGCGATCTTTCCTTCATCTTCCTTGTCCTATCCTCACCCCTTACACACACACACACACACACACACACACACACACACACACTAAAATGCACTACTCTACCACACATGCCGGGAGACCGGTCGAGGACTCAGAACTTGTCCCGGCTGAGGCGGAGCCCTGCTGGTAGGAGATACCTGGTTGGAGAAATCCCCGTCCGCCGTCGGCGCCGGATCTGGCCATCCAGCGGGGGAAGACCACTGCCACCTCTCGAGAAAAAAACGCACCACACTTACGGGACTAATGATCATAGTAGTTGACGCGCCCGAAATCACTAACAAAAAATAAATGAATCAATTAATGTGAATCAATGAAAATTGGTTTCGGGTGCGTCAAACATCTGAGATCATTACTCCCCGGCACTGCATGTTTAGCGGGAGTAGCGATATTCCTCCTTTGCTGGAACGTTCTCACCATGTGTACAGAAAAATGCAGGGAAGTCGAATTTCCGTGTGCCAATAATTTTTGAATGGGTACTCTAGTTTTATGTTTTAGGTAATGTAGATTAGACAAGCAATAATGACTTTTTGTAGAAGCAATATTTTCTTTTTTATGAGAGCCGGGGGTGCCACAATTGTACGTTGTGGTGACTACGTCTGTAAATGTACAGATGACCCTCAAAGATCCTGTTGAGGTCGGTGGCAGTAAAAAGAATACAACAGTCGAAGACAATAGCGGAAAGCTGTGGCGATCGCAGAGGCAATGGCAATGGAAACCAGTGCGAAGGGACAGGCTGCGGTCGCTACCATCGTAATCGATGTTGTACTCTCAAAATGCAACAGCAGAACGAGAGGTCGCGTCGTAGCAAAGATGATTAGGATTCAGCTTCAGATAAAAGCGGAACACGGAAGCGTTGACACTGTGAGAATGATGCAAAGACAAATACCTACGGTAATCCAAATCATTGTAAATTGATAGATTTCAGTGGGACTGCCGGTGTCAAGTAAGGGTTTCGAGCGTAGAGTGAAGAATCTCGAAAAAGAAGAAAGCAATCATATGATTACAACGAAGGAGGTACTGGAAATGGAGATAATAACCGGGGTAACCAGTAAAACAAGCAGTATTTATTGAAAAGGAGTGGTCTAAAAGATTTTGCACTTCTCTCTTACAAAGAAAGATACTGGAGAGGAAATGAAGGAACTGATGGTGAGGAAATGGAAGATAGAGTTGGATCAGAGTATAATACGAGGATCAAGAGATAAGGAATTCGTGATCAGCTGCGAATGTAATTTCTGTGGAACATTACTCTCGACATTTGTGTACTATTGTCGTAATGTTTAGTGCATGCGCCTTGCTCCGCTAGCACCCGTGTTTCAACCCCAGCCAATCACTGCGTGATTTGGAAGGGGGGACAACACGAGTTCCCGGAAGATTTCCTCCGGATCCTCCTGTTCCCTCTACCTCTCATTCCACTATCTCTTCATAACCACTAACGCATCGTCTGCTTATTCGACCATCCCTCATGAACATGACCTATTTCCTCGTTGAAGGGCCTGTGGATCCCAACGTCAAACGTCCGCCCCCGGAAGTGGAAGACGAGGCGATTGGCAGCTGCAAAGGAGGCTGCGTGGAGGATGGCGCGCAGCCGGGACCGTGACATCGGAAGCGCGGGAGACTGAAGGCCGGCGGCGGCGGCGGCGGCGGCCTCGAGGCGGGGCAGACAGGCAGTGGGGAGCGGGCAGTGCCGGGTGGGCGGGAACGGGGCGGGGCGGGTATCTCGTTCGAAAGTACCACGCCGGCTGCGCGCCGGGCCGCGCTCCACTTAACAGCCCCGTGTGCTCGCCTCTCGCCTCTCGTCTCTCGTCTCTCGCCGCTCACCGCTCTTCCCTCGCCCCTCGCCTCTTGTGCGCTGGCTACTTGCACGCGCATGCCCTCGTCGCATCATCTTCCCTTCATTTCAACCGGTTGAGGTAGCCCACACATTGGCGATCTATTGATTGATTGATTGATTTTTTCGTGTTTCCGGGCGCGTCGTCTGCTTCGGTCATTAGTCCCGTTAGTGTAGTGCATGTTTTCTTCTCGGGAGATGGCGGTGATCTTCCCCCGCTGGATGGCGAGATCCGGCACCGACCTACCGTCGGCTAGTGGGGTTTCTCCCTAACCAGGACTCTCCCACCAGCGGGGCACCGCCCCAGCCGGGACGAGCTCTTAACTCCCGACCGGTCTCCCGGAATGTACAACTATTACAAAAATAGTTGTACATTTGTGAAGTGTTTACACAGTAATCAATCACCTCACCTAAATAAGTATAACATAAAATCACTAAATTCGGGATGCACAATAATACCGGTTTTGATGATCAGTGACATAATTTCCTTTGCATCTGCTGCTTTGCTGATGTGGAGATTCTATGGTTCGAGTTCCGTTTCCCAAGCTGGGACCGATACCCTGCTAGTTGACTTTTTTTATTTGTTGCGTCTACAACTTGACGCAACGCGTCTCCAAGCCCCTTAAGAAGCGTTGAGCGCTTTGCGCTGGGGAGTAATTCTCCATTAATGTGCGCTATTGCGGAGTAATTCTCCATTACAAATATGTCATGTCACATCACGTCGCAGTCAGTTGTCGAGAGGACCGCCTGGTAGCATCTCCGCGTACGCGCCTCCTGCTACGCGGTCCTGCGTCACTGCCAGAATTGGGAAGGAATAAGGATAGGGGTGGGATTTAGGACACATCACAGGGATTGGACTAGCCCTTGTGGAGCAGCCAAACTCGTTTTGTTGGAACAAATTTCACATGAGATTCAACGGGAATCGAACCCGGACCTCAGTGGTGAAAGGCGCGACTTTGCTATGAGCCACGAGCGGACTTGTAGATTGGCGAGGGATCTCACGTTCAAGCGGGATAGGCACACCGTCTCTCTCGGGTAGAACATGCTTTACACTCACAGGAATAATGAATAAAGTACTTGTCGTGCCCGTAAACACTAACAAAGTTTGCAAACAAATTCTGTTGAATGTCATTCAAATTACTGTACACAGGATATCCGTAAACTCCATCAGTATTTCAAATACATCTAACTAAAAACTAATACTTTCCCAACACATTAAATTGCATATATTTTTATGGAATACATATAATTACATACTCTTATTCAAAATGGTAGGTGCGTGTACGCATCGGTAAAGACATACTACTTTCTCATAAAAGCTTAGGCTCCCGCATCCTTAAATAATTATTCACAAACTATACAGAAAATGTTTTTTACAAAGCAGTCTCTTGTCCGATGGGCTTGGAATGGCAATCAGGACGTTAGGGTAAAACAAACATTTTCAATGTAGAGTCATTCCGTGTGAAGTAGTTGAATTTTAGAGAAGTGCTTCGTGCGACCATTACGAATTTTGATGAAATTTTGTATGCCGAGTCTGAAGTGTTTCAAAGGAATTTCTGTGAAGTTGTAGCGAAGTAGGTGAAAACATTTTTGAGATTAAGCAGTTTATTTGACCCCGAGCAGCTCTGTTGTACAGTGTACTAAACGAGTTTCGCAAGTTTGGAACGCAATATTTCCTTTTCCGTTATTGTTAAACAAATGAAATGGTGCTTACGAATACATTTTCCGATCTATTTAATGAAACTAATATCATTGACTTTAATGACACAGAGGATAATTTGCAGAAAATTTGATGAAAAAATAGTGTTTCAGCCAGTTTCCGCTGTTTAAAGTTGAATAGTTTTCTTATTATCTGAATAAAGGAAGTTATACCTCATAACTTATCAACATTGCATTGTTTATTAACGCATAATTTCAACGTGCTAGCTCGTGCAAGGTAAGCGGTATAATTATACGTGACATTTTTATCACTAATTCTCCTCATTGTTTATAATTTAGTAAATGTATTAGCTACAATGTATTTCTGCTGAGATCCGAACAGTTATTTCGTTTTCACGTCTGTGTACGAATTTGGTCATTACGAATTATCTTTGTATGCAAAATTGTGGCGATTATGGCAGTCTTGTTATATCTTTAAAAGTGTTGGTAAGCGCTAAACTCAGAGAATGTGGAAAGTGAATAAGATGTATAAAACGACTGCGTTGCGAAATATTAATGTCCAATCTTCGTAAAATACTGCAGTGTGGTGTAGAGCTCACAGTGAACCTAAGTTACAGTCACGCTTCTTAAATTACTTTTAGATGAAGCGCTTTGTATGAACTATGACTGTGCAATAATTTGCTTTCAGTGTAATTAATGAAAGAGCAAAATTAATTACTTAAAATTCAGTTACATGACATGAGATGAAGCAATGACTAGCAGTTGCAGGGAGCACGAAACACTGTGAGAGAACTACACAAACTAAAGACGTTTTCTTTCGTCTGCTGAGGAGGAAATACCATCTTTGTGGGAACGATGAGTCACTGTTGTATGCGTAGTAAACCCACAAGCAGTATGCATTGACTGTTTTAAATTTAATAAAATCTAAAAAAAATAATCCATTGATATCTATTTTTGTCGTGCAATTGCCGGTAGATAAAAAAATTGTTTATTGGTATGTCTCTCGAAGAGGCGGAGGAAAATATAAAATTCATATTTGAAAAAAAAATCTTCACTGGTGGAGCAAATTTTGTACTAAAGTTTATTTTACTTTTAATTTCATATACTTTCTCGCAAATTAATACATTTATTGTTCTTAAAGGATATTGAAAATCAACTTGTAAGTTTTATGGGGATTTCCTATGCTTTCTATTATCACTTTGCAATCGAGAAAATCCGAAGCGTTGTCTATGCAAAACATCTTTAGTTCCATCGTCACTTACCGCCTTCCAAACCTTCTTTCTGCGAGTCCCGCACTACTTTATAGTGAGAAAGGCGCTTTGAGACACCCGCGACCTGCACTCCCCGCCGCCCCTCGCGGTGCCGTCCGATTCCTTCGGGAGGCGGGCGCCGGCGGCTGGCGCTGGCTGTTGGCGGTGGCTGCTGACACTGGCTGCTGTCGCTGGCGCTGACTTCTGGCGCTAGCTGCTGACGCTGGCTGCAGGCGCTGGCTGTCACGCTGGCTGCTGGCGCTGGCTGCTGGCGCTGGCTGCTCACGCTGGCTCCAGGCGCTGGCGCTGGCTGCGGGCGCTGGCTACTGACGCGGGCTGCTGGCACTGGCTGCTGGCGCTGGCAGCTCACGCTGGCTGCTGGCGCTGGCTGCTGGAGCTGGCTGCTGGCGCTGGCTGCTCACGCTGGCTGCTCACGCTGGCTCCAGGCGCTGGCGCTGGCTGCGGGCGCTGGCTACTGACGCGGGCTGTTGGCACTGGCTGCTGGCGCAGGCAGCTCACGCTGGCTGCTGGCGCTGACTGCTGGAGCTGGCTGCTGGCGCTGGCTGCTCACGCTGGCTGCTCACGCTGGCTCCAGGCGCTGGCGCTGGCTGCGGGCGCTGGCTACTGACGCGGGCTGTTGGCACTGGCTGCTGGCGCAGGCAGCTCACGCTGGCTGCTGGCGCTGACTGTTTAATACCGCTCCCGGTGTGTACCATTATAATCGGTGGCAATTGCCCGTCCACGTGGCATAGTTGTTCTCGCTAACACGTAGGGTTTGGCTTGAGAAGACGTGCAGAAAGAGGGAGATAGGGAGGAGGGGGAAGAATTTCTTGAGTTCGTCTTTCACTTGAAGTAGGGAAACGACCTTCGAAGACAATTTAGTACAGGGACCGGAGGAATAATGAGAGACGGATAACTTTCATAGGTAGAGACAGCGTATAGCTGCTCCGGTTAGTCGCCTCTTACGACAGGGAGAGATCCCGTCGTGCTGTTCTACTAAAGCCCCTGATCACCACACGGGCTACTACTATTATTATTATTATTATTATTATTATTATTATTATTATTATTATTATTATTATTATTATTAATTATTATTATTTACTCTTGCGATTCTCAGCAGCTTGTACTGCGTTCAATTTGCCTACTCCTGTCGCGATAAGGAAAGAGTTCGGTCACTGAGGAGAGAGATTTCACTCTCATCCCTAAGACCGATATGGGAGCCGCGTTTGTGTTAATTTAACAACTTGCGAACTATATGACATGTTTCCAGGATCACTGCTTTCGGTTTGTAATTTAGCATTCGTTCAGGTAATCCCATTTTAAAAAATTTTAAGCACCTGGAACTAAAGCATCTGGAAGGCTGCGGTTTGGTTTACACTACTCGATACATTTTATTTCAAAGGTTGCATCCCCTGTTTTTTTGTTGTTGTATGTTTTCGCGCATCATGTTGAGTGTATCGTATTTTGTATCGTATTTCTTTCTCGTGATGGTGACTAAATTTTGCGTGAAAAGAACGCCTGGAAGCAACCGATTGTCCGCCAGACGCAAATTTGGAGGAAATAAGCACACAAGAAATCTCAAGAATGTAATGAAGATTTACAAAACAATAATTCAGAGAAGAGGTTACATTGCGAGTCTATCCCAGACCAAGAAGGCACACCTCAAAATCATTCTACATGAAAACTCAATTCAAGTGATAGTTCTTTTCTGAAGAAGAAACAAGTGTTAATGATAAGTTATGGTATGTTTTAATAGATTTAAACATTTTAGAAGACATGCTGTTGTCTTCGTGAGGGTAGTGTCGACATGCAAGGAAATATTGTTGCAAGAAAAGGAATTGTTACTTATTTTGAGTTTAAGTACAAACACTCTATCTCCTCAAAAGAATTCTTGTACTTGAGAGATGTAAAATTTACATGTTAGAGAGCAATGTTAGATTCCAATACGATATGAGAACAAGTGGTAAAGGACTCACAGGAGCCAATATATGATGTACTACAATTATAAATCTGTCCTCCCCATTGACTAATTTAAGTACACAGTGATAATTGGCAGTGCTTAGAATTAGTTGCTACACAATCAGTTAAAGCAACTGCAGAGGGAGCTATGGACCTGGATGATGGAGGGAAAGATTTGTCAGTGGCATTTCATGGTACGTGGCAGAAGAGGAGCCATATGTAAAAAATTCAGTTCCCACAGTGACAAACAAAGACAGTGGTAAAGTTTTAGATTTTGAAGTGTTGGATAAAGGGGCATGTAAAGGTATGGAAGCAGCAGTTGCAAAATTCGCGCGCGATCTTTCCTTCCTTTTCCTTGTCCTATCCCCTCCACTTACACTAACATGCACTACACTACCACATATTCCGGTAGATCGGTCGGGAGCTTAGAGGTTGTCCCGGCTGGTGCGGTGCCCCGCTGGTGGGAGAGTCCTGGTTACAGGGAAACCCCACTAGCCGACGGTAGGTCGGCGCCGGATCTCACCATCCAGCGAGGGAAAATCACCACCATCTCCCGCGAAAAAAGCATGCACTACACTAATGGGACTAATGACCAAAGCAATTGACGCGTCCGGAAACACGAAAAAATCAATCAATCAATCGAATGTAAGAAACGAACAAAGAAATATGAAATTATACACAAATTCTTACTTACTAGTAAGCCTGTCTCCATGCACTTCTCAAATTATTCTTGAGACGAGGGAAATTTGAAACGGGCGACTTGGAAATTGAACATGACTTTTTTCAAGATCTGTTTTTCGATGAACACATTTCATTAAGAAAAAATGTTAACAATTGTAGTTGTAGTAAAACGCCGACAGATTTTTTTTTCAATTTTCGAAAAATCAGGTTTTCAACGATCTTGAGATCTGCATCACTCTCTTAAGTGTCCTTTACGCTATCCCAGGTCAAAATTTATTTAAAAAACTGTGGTGCCGTTGTGAGAAATTATAGTTAAAAGAAAATGAAAATTGCCAAAGTTTGACACAAAATTACGCAAAAAATACTGATATTTTCGAAAAATAGATTATAACATTATTTGAAGATCTTTTTTTGATTAATACAATTCATTACAAAAATTTATCTTCATAATAGTATTTGTAGGAGGACCCTGAATTTCTTTTCTTTTTGGGCAAGTTTTAAAAAATCAGAATTTTGAAAGAGCATGAAACCGGTACCATTCTCTGAAGCGTTCTATATGCTATCTCAGGTCAAAATTTGATGTCGTTTTTCATAAAAAAATATTGAAAGAAAATTGAAAATTGCCTTTATTTCACGCAAAATTAAGCGAAAGTAAACAAATTTTCGAAAAATTGTACATGACCTTACTTAAAAATCTGTGTTAGAGGAACAGATTTCATTAAGAGAAAAATATCTCTCTTTAATATTTTAGTTTTAGAAAGTATCCGAAAAATCTTGAATTTTTGCAGTGTTCGAAAAATCAGGGTTTTCAACGACAATGTGACTATAAAGTTAAACGTTCTTCACACTATCCAACAACAAAATTTAATAAAAAAAATTTCGAGCCGTTTTTTTAAATTTTTAAAAGTCTCCTAGGGACTTCTTGTAAAGTATCCTCAAAATTAAAACATCGGTTTTAAATTCAAGGGACCGTGACATCAGTCAGATTGATTGAGAAATATCAGTTTTGGAGAAAATCAGCTCAACGGTTTAGCCACTAGCGTTGTTCATAGAAGGGGACGGACGTGTGTCCGTCAATTGAATTTGAGGTATCAAGGTCCCACAAAACATGGATTCTTGCCACACTACGGGTTAAAGAACAATTGATCCTCATTTTCAGCGCCCAGCAATAAGAGTTTTTTCTATCGAAATCCGCCTTTTTTCCCGCAGCATTGCTTAACTATCTCTTCCCTGCGTAAAAGGTAGCGAGAAAGTAAAAGGTCGGCATGGAGTGTGGTGCCCAGGCGCGCCCATGTGTAAATCCGCCACTGAATACTATTAAGTGGGTAGCCCATGTTCAAAAGAGAATGTGCACAGATTAAGGAAGTAGAAGAAAAATGTCAATGCAAAAGTGCTCCCTGATGCCAAAGCAATTAATGGTAAATTTTCAGATAAAGTAATTGTTGAGCTTCAAATCTATTATGGAATGACAATATGAAATAACCCCAACACTTACAAAAAATAAAAGAAACAGTTCATGCCACTTTTTTCATACGTTGTCAACAGATGATTCTTCAACACATCATCTCTGACCAACAGGATCTGACACATGGTGTAAGTGCCGAAAAGCAGACCCCCCTCCGAAACTACATACTCTCAGAGAAGCAGTAATGGAGGATAGTCATTCAAGCTATGATACAGTGTGTCACTAGATAATCAATTATACACAGGTAATTTTTGCTTTGTCTAACATTAAAACTTGTTTGTAAAAAATACATTTTTTTGACGAATATTCTTTTTTCTGAAAATATACTCAAGCAATGACATTTGTACAAAGTGTTAAAATATAGACAGTGAATGTAACTAAGTAGGTATATTAATTTAAGTGAACAAAACTTCAAGTTGTACTATGCTAAAATTAAATTTCTGTATAAAACTTTTGACACATATCACTTTTTTAAATAAAAATAAAATTATTTGTAGGAACAAATATTACAAGTCGAAAACAAAGTGCGTCGAAACTGTTGTTTTATATCAAATTGTGGTGTATCAAAATTCAAGATTTTGAATATTTCTTCCATGTAAAAAGGACATGAAGATAGTAAATTTAAGGTGAGCAATAGAGAATCCGTTGACTCCTGTTTTGAATTAGCTTAAAAATTCTATGTGACCTTTTCTTACCTTTCAGTATTTCCACCCCTTTCCATCCCTGCAGTATTCTATGTGACCTTTTCTTTTCCTTTTTTCTTAGTATCTTTAAAAAAACTTGTGATTTGAATTTCGAAATATGCCAATTAAAATATCCTGTTCTTTCCAGCCTACTGGAACATACGTCTTCCCTTTCCTGCTTCTTTTGAGGGAATGTTTAACCATCTGATGAAGGGGCTCTAGTCTTGGCGACACTAATAACGCTGTCTTTTGTCTTCTACCTAGCTTATTTACCGCCATCTCGCTGTCAGCCCTGTCAGCCCTACCCAGCTGGCGGCACCGGGTCCGCCACGCGTGTTGATTAGCAAAGAAGAATATTTATTTTAAGGAAACCTCCCTCAGCATTTGTAAATAACACAATCCCTTCCTTAAGGGGCACTATGCTTTTGGCAATATTCGCATATCAATCTCTGAAAATAGAAAATCTTAATTCTACATTATTATTTTATTTTCATTGCTATTACATTGAACAGAAATAAAATAATGCCAATATCCTCCATTGATACATTGCCGTTCACGCTTAACACCTTAGATGAACTTCAATAATTTCCGTGAACACTTCTCCATTAACAACTTGTTACGAAAGTGTGTAGGAAATTGCCGGTTCCTGGAACAGCATCACCGTGCGTTTCCCACGCAAAAAGCTCTGTGGCTTACTGTAGAGATCTTCAATACATTAGGCAATAATAATGTGTTTCCACGCTTTCAATTGTAACGAAATAATAGTTGAAGGTGTGCGGAGCCTTGTTGTGTTGAGTGACGGTGTTCCGTTTGCGCCTCCGCTGCCTCCGATTCAAGAGCATCGGCCTCCACTGAGCCGCCTCCATCTCCTCCGCCGTCTTCTATGACGCCTCCTCCTCCTCCTCCGCCGCCGCCGCCTCCGTCTCCTCGGTCACCGCTTCCGCACTCGCCTTCGCCATCGCCTCCGCCGCCGCAGCCGTCGTAGCCACCCTCTTATTTTCCATTATACGCGGCTCCTTGGCAATCGCCGACCATCGCTACATTCCTTCGTTTTTC
The DNA here is from genome assembly GCA_011170035.1 of Teleogryllus occipitalis. Classification (NCBI taxonomy): domain Eukaryota; kingdom Metazoa; phylum Arthropoda; class Insecta; order Orthoptera; family Gryllidae; genus Teleogryllus; species Teleogryllus occipitalis. The sequence goes on from BLKR01003365.1 coordinate 134,354, forward strand.
TGCGCGTTTTTTGTCTAAGTAGCACGCGCCTACTTCAGGGAAGAGAATGGTGCTCGATTCAATTCTATTTTAACAGAGTTTCCTACCGCGAATAAAAGGTTACAACATAACGACCGATTTCAATACTATATTTTATACAATCGACACGTCCTCACAAAATTCTTAATAATTGTTCAATAGCGGACAGAATGAGCATATATTCGTATGTAGCTCTAACAATAAAATAATCAGTTTCGTGTTGTAAAACTACGAATCATTACGTTAATAGTTAAAGTTAGTCACTTTCGAAAATTGATATAAGAAATCATGATATGACATAAAATGTTATTCTCAAACATTAAACGGATAAGTTTATGACTAACGACAGCGTTGCTTGGCTGGTTGGTTTGCCGTCCAGGTTTTCCGAGACAAAACATTTATTTATTGTTGTTTATAGTTCCTAAAGATTTTACTTACCCGTTACCGCTTATGCAGCAGAAAGTTATATAATGCTGCGCAAAAAACGAGAATTTTCGGCAGAAAAACTAGTAATTACAGGGCCCTGATAACGAAAAAAAGTGAAAATCCAGTTGCTAAATTTAGAAAAACTCTTCTAAGAGGTGGTGTAGCCAAAATCCATGTTTTTGGAGTCCTTGATACCGAAAAATTGAATGACGGCAAAACGTCTCTGTCCGTCCACCTGTGAACAACGCTTAAAACTAAACCGTTTAGCCGATTTTCTCCAAAATTTACATTCCCCAATCGAACTGGCTGATGTCGCGGCTCCTTGAATTTAAAACCGATATTTTCAATCTTGGGGGAGGGGTGCTTCATATGAAACCCCTGAGACATTTTCAAAAAAAAAGGCTTCATCGTTTGTAATTCAATTTTGCTGTTGGATTGTGTGATAGACGTTTAAGAGAATGGTGCAGGACTTATGATCTTTGAATATACTGATTTTTGAAAACTGCAAATATTTAAAACTTTTTCGGTGTCTTCCTACAACTATATTTATAAAGATAAGCATTTTTTCAAATGGAATGTGTACATCAAAAACAGATATTCAAATAAGGGCATATTCATTTTTTCGAAAATATGAGTTTTCTTTGTTAAATTTGGCGTCAAACATTGTCGCCCTCGTCGATTTTCCTAGACTTCGTGAACGTAAAATTAATTGTGATTCCTGGCAATTCGATGCTACATAAGTTAGAATCTGTTCATTTCATATTTCTTTGTTCGTTTCTTGCATTGGAGCTTTTGTCATAAGTTTACAAATTAATATTCTAGAAATGATTTAAAACCTATTTGATAATCCATATTTTTGTCCATCTTGCGAGGAATGTATTTGCATTGTCAATGCATTGATGTCTTTTCGTTCAAGCAATCCGTAAACCTTAATTGAAATTAGACCAATTAGGTTTTCTCTCGATACGATTTAACAATACGATTTAAATGTAATATGAAATAAAAATTGCTGGCCTTTAGGGAATGTCGGATTGAAATGCAACAATAGCGTTCAGCGCCGCGAAACGGCAGCTGAAGTTCTATGAATTATACGTCTCATTGTTGGGGCATGCTTTAGCTGTATGAAACAGTTATAATTGTCAAATTTGTGTTGATGTTTATTTAAAAATATTTAGTTTTCGCACCAAATGTTCAACAATTTGTAATGAGTTATACAAAACAGGTTAACTGAAATGTGTTAATTTAGTAAAATCTAATACGTCATCATTTGTGGCGTAAAATACCCAATTATGAACGATTTCTTGCAACAGAAAAGGTAGATTATAATGCTGGAATAAAAAATAGTATTACGTAATCATTACTAAGGGCGAGAACATACATGCAGTTGTAGCATCACATGCTTTTTAGGGAAATAACTAGGTCAAATGGCAAATGTCAAATTTCATACCTTGATGCCACAATTTGGAAAGGATGAGAAATGCTTTTATTTATTTACATTAAAATGATTCTTGTCTGTTTCCATGAAATTTTGAATACGTTTGGAAAAGACTTACGAAAATTTGTCACTTAATAATCGTGAAACTATCTCCCTGAAGAAGTGCTACTGCTATTGCAGTCATTAACAAAATGAATTATTCCATTACTGGGAACTTTATTGAATTTTATATTTTTTTATTGAAATTATAATTGAAAAGTATCGTAATTATCATTATTAATAAATGATTAAAATTAAATTAAACTATTAAAACATGTCAATAGAATCAAAACTTTATTGATACATTTCATGACTAAAATATACTAAACTTAAGAACAAAAAATTTAAGTCTGAGTTTAATGTTGTTTACATTAAATTTAAAATTAATAAAATTACTCGACAACACTAGAAGTATTCTTCTTGTTCAGTCGTGTCAGATTCACTGGCGAGCTAAAAATATCTACATCTGACGAGCTTTTGCCATAGTTTCCACTGCGAAACTCGAACGGCAGCGGAAGAAACGCGTCCGATCGCGAAACAAAATCCGCAGCGAATTAAACACTGCCATTCCGCTACCGCGACGCTCACCCCCGGGCAGGTCTGAACGTGCCAATGCGCCACCGCCATGACGTGAACATTCCGCGGCGGACATTTTGCATAGATTGCGGATATTTCGCGCAGGTCTGTGGGAGCTTGTCTCGGCTGAAGCGGTTCCCCGCTCTAGGAGGTACCTAAAGGGAGAAATCCCTCTCAAACTGATCTGTAGGTCGGCACCATACCTCATTATCCAGCGTGGTAGTAACTCTACTTCCCGGGATAAAACATTCACTATACAAACGGGACTAATGACCATAACGGTTGTTCCTGGAAACATCAATCAATCATCGTAAGATCTTTGAATTGATAATAATAATTGAATAATTATAATAATTGAATAATTAATCATAATAATTGAAAGTGTCCGGGGGGCTTCATGTAAAGTACCCCCAAATTTTAGAGAACGTTTTTTAGTATCTCAGAGCTTCATCTAGATCCAGATCGACCGAAGTTTCTTCAATTTTGAAAAGATCGTACGCATGGTTTAGACGTTAGCAGTGTTCACAGACGGATGGACAGACGGACAGGCAGATGGACAAAGACGGACAGACAGACAGATGGACAGACAGACAGACGGACGAACGGACGGACTTTAAAAAAAATACTTTTTCGGTATCAGGGGACCCCCAACACGTGTATGTCCGCTGAAATCTCGAAATCGATTTTCCGCAGCATTACATAAATTTCTATATACTACGTATATTACTCCCGTATATACGTATGTATACAAGAAAGTAACTAAAGGTGCCACAGAATGGCACAGACTTTCTCGTTGCAAATTTTTCTAAATTCCTTGGTGTTGTTTGGCTTTAAGGTCTTACTACATTCTCTGGCCAGTTGCCATCTATTGTCGCCCAAAGTACAGGTTTTTGACATTTTCACAAAGTTTTGCTTTCCTAATAGTACAACCGAAATATTACTTCAAGAATATTAAAGAAGAGTAAAACCTCGTCCAAAATAGAAATTTTTATTTAAAATTTTGAAGCCGTTTTTAAGAAAATCGCGATTAAGCTTTACTGTAAATGAAATTTTGAAGCTCTTTTTCACAGGAATATATTGAGTTTTCGAAAACCTTCAATTGAAGTAATTTGAAGCACTTCGACTCATAATTGTAATCATGTATACAAATCGATATGAATGTGCTTGTTAACGGCGTGACGGAAAGATATTTCAAAAAATTTGAAATGTTTGAATATTTTGAAAGATATTTCAATTAAATTACGTTTGTGTAATTTTTAAAAAAACGAACGCATACACCAAAATGAAGTTTACGTTATATAAAACAATGCAATGAGCACTACCCATGGGAAAAAGATGGAAAAAAAATGGAGCCGTTTTTGAGAAATATTTTTTTTTTTTGTAATTTCTTAAAAATAGCAAATATTTCACCCTCTATTGCATGAAAACTAAAAATTTTCAAATATGTCTACATGACTTTAATGAAAGAACTATTTATAGATAACAAATCTCATTCGAAGGAAAAATCTGTGTCTTCAATTTTATAGTTGTGATGATGCCGAAAAAAGTTCAAACATTTGCAATTTTCAAAAATTCAGTGTTAACCGTGAAAGTGGGACCTATGCCACCTTTATAAGTATATTTTACTCTATTCTTATTAGAAATTTAAAATCGGTGTTTATTTTCCCTAATGAAAACTAGTTGGGACATTTTTGACGTTTTCTTTCGTGCTTGGAGCAAAGACATTCCGGAGCTCAGGCTCTCGGAAAAGTTCTTAGTTGAGTCCCAGGAGGACACTAATTCTTCTTTTGAAGTGATTTTCAGAGTGAGGAAGGTCTGCACGGATCTATCTAGTTAATCTGTTTTCCTATTTTAGCACTTTTAAACGTGTTCAATTTTCACTGGCAATGCGATCCCTCATACCGATAGGGATTTTCTTCCAGCTTCTTTTGATCCACAGAGCAAAGTCTGAAATGGTCCTCTAAGTAAATAAATAAATAAAACTAAAGGTATAGATTAAATCAATAAACTGAATAAATAAGATAAGTAAAATTCCATGACTCTTTTCTTTCTACAAAGGTGCTCTGTTGTGAATGAAGGTGCCTTAAAATGCCTGGCGCCACTACGCACGAGTGACACTTCCGCCGCTGGCTCCAGAGGCCAACGACGCCGACTCTGCGCCGGCGGAAATAAGAGCCGCTACCTTGTTCCCCGTGACGAATGGGTGTTTTTGACACTTCCTGTCATAACGGCAATTCCCAGGGCGCATCTCCTTTACACTCGAGGAGATAGCAGTCATTACCTAAATGACAAGTTCTCACATGTCACATCTCATAATGTCAGCTCGACTGCAAATAACCTTTATTAACCCGATTTCCTGATTGATAATACGTGTTTTGACATTATTTTTATCTTCATCTCAACAAACGTTCTGAAGGGAAGCTTCAAAGGTGGAAGTCGCGAATACAGCGAGCGATTCTGCGTGACAGAATCGGTGGGGATAAAAACGCCGTGTCGAGTACGCCTGGCTAATCTGAAACTTGAATACCACGTACGAGGCGCTACACTCACATCCGAGCTGTGCATATTGTTGCAGTATATTGAATATTGTTTCTGTATATATAGTGTATTTAAACTGTATATGTATATATGTGTATTTTTCTACAACGACGTCACACACTGATCGTAATGAGACTTTTTTGGTTAGTTCGTTTGGTCGAGATGGATACGAAGCTAGGGTTTGCAGAAGCCACTTGGCCGATGTTGGACGTACCAGCCAACTAGTCCCTTGTACTAACAAACAACGATTCCTTCTTCTTACCTTAATCGATACCTATCGTTCGGTATGGGTTTACACGACCCGGTGATAAAATATGATTACAGGAGTTAGTCAGCGCAATTTATTTACTGATCTCTATTAAACGCAATTCGTTGGGTTTACGACTTGATATTTAAATATTACTGTATGTGCATTAGCCTATTTAACCAAACAGCAATTTTGTCATCGCCACCAAGTACTTTGATTTATTGTACTTTTAATAGTACGGGATAGTCGAGTTTAAAATTAGCATCGGCGTCCAGCAAGTTCCATTTCGTCCTCTTACTTGAGTTTGGGGAAGAAAAGTATAAGCTCTCAAATTCATCGTGCAAAAATTGATTGATTATTGTTTCCGTACGCGTCAACTGATATGTTCATTAATCCCATTAGTAAAATGCATGGAACACTACCTCCATCTCCGATGGAGGTAGTGTTCCTCCGCTAAAATGTGAGATCTGGCGCTGGCCTTCACATTGGAATGTGGGAGATTTCTCCACCTCGTATGTCCGCCAGCAGGGCACTCCCCCAGCCGAAATAAGTTCTAAGCTCCCTTATCTTCACCCGACACGTGTAGTAGTATATTGCACGTAACTCTGCATGTGTCTAAGTGTGAACATGTGCAAGGGGAGAGAAAAAGGTATGGATGAGGAAGGAAAGATTTCGCGCGGTCCGTGTCCCGTTTGTGAAGGTTTAGTTCCAGCATTCTCCTGATATTGATCGGAGAAACCACAGAAAACAACCGATCAGGGCAGCCTGCCGCAAACGAGCAGAGAGGGTGCTGCCAGGAAAAGGCCGTGTCGTTGTGAGTGTGCATAAAGTAGGGGTGATGTACGGGCGCTTCGATGTGGTGTTGCTGGAGCACGGCGCACCGGCCAATCAGTGCGTTGCCTCGGACGATGAGCAGCAGATGGGGGCGTGGCGGGCGCGGCTCGGGCGCCGGTGCGTCGCGTCGGGGGATAAAGTGGTCCACGTGTTCCGCGGCGCGTGCGCTGCTCGCGTGTGCCCTTCCCCTTCCGGACGCGCGGGAGCGCGTGCGCAGCGCGGCCGCGCACCCACCCGACGCCGCTCACCCTGCGCGCGCACAGCGGCACGGCGGGCTCGCACAGTGGGTCAACCACCATTCTCACTGGCCATAGCGATGATCCTCTTATTTTCGTCTTCCATTTTTTCTTCTAGTCTACGTCTTCCATTCTTGTCTTGATTGATTGATGTTTTCGTGTTTCCGAGCGCGTCAACTGGTTTGGTCATTAGACCCGTAAGTGTAGTGCATTTTTTTCTTCGGGAGATGGTGGGTGATCTTCCCCCGCTAGATGGCGAGATCCGGCGCCGACCTACCGTCGGCTAGTGGGGTTACCCCTAACCAGGACTCTCCCACCAGCGGGGCACCGCCCCAGCCGGGACAAGCTCTAAGCTCCCGACCGGTCTCCCGGAATATGTGGTAGTGTAGTGCATGTTAGTGTAAGTGTGTGTGTAAGGGAGAGGATAGGACAAGGAAGAGGTTTTAGTTTTGGACCTTGTACAACCAGGCATCAAATCACTGTGTGTACAGACGGTGACGGTGGCGCCTTGACAGAGCTCCCTGGAAGCTGCTTGCAGGCTTCCTGGAAGAGGGGAAAGTTCTCCTGGGAGCTGGCGAGTGTGGCGACGAGTGTTTGGGGCCACGTGAGCCACTTCCAGTTGTTCCTCGAAGCTTATTGGCAATCGAAAATAATGGATTAAATTTAAAAGAATAAATATGTTATATAATAATTCTATAGAATTGATCCTGAAGTTCAATTTAAACGGTAGACCAAAAAGAATTTGTTGTTGTAATATGCTTCAAATCATGCTTTGCCCATCAATGTGTAGTAAAGTGTATTATTTCATTCATTTTTAATTTCTCGCATACTACGTACTTTCGAAGTAAAGATAAAATAATGCAATGCTGCAGATGAATGTGGCGATTTCTCGACCGGAGAACTCGTATTGTGGGATCCTGATATCGAAAAAGTAGATAACTCTTTCTCCTGTGCACAGCAAGTCCCTTCCTCCAACACGGTGTATAGTGAGAATCCAGGCTTGTAGAACCCTTGATACCAAAAAATTGTTTTATGTCAAATGTCTGTCTGTCCGTCACTAGCCACTAAATCGTTCAGACAATTTTCTCCATGATTAACATTCCCCGATCGATCTAACCGAACTCAAACATAACACGAACACTACATAAACGTATCCGATGTCAATTTCGTGGTGACGTGAAAGTATTGTGGTATACATAAACCCAGTACACGATGTTTTTATGCCACACACCGCACATCATATCCAAACAGTCATGGCCATGTGATTACAAGAATGTGCACTCCATGATGACCGAGATGGCCGATCGCCTGCTACTAATAGTGCACTCTTGGTAAATTATTAGAGACCAGCAACAATGCAATAACTGGTGCCCAATGGCAAGCGACTCGTTAATGATAATGAACCAGATAACACTGTTTCAATACAAACTTCCCTTAAATATGCCTGCATCTCAAGTGTTGCGTATCAATCCAATACTTTGTCGTGTCCGCGATTACATCACCACACACAATGTTTGTGGAGATTGTAGGTCTTAGTTATTGAATAGTTCCTTAGTGCGAGTGCATCTGATAAGGATGAGTCGCTTAGCACATATTCACATCGGACGTTTATGTTTCTCTACATATTATGCTGTCCCATTGCAAAACTCGAAAGTATGGTCATGCAATTCTGGTTACAGGTTACGGCACGATTACGGCCCAAATCAGAGTGGATTGTTTGGAACGAGAATAGAACTCAATATTAAGTGGCAATGACTGTAGCTCTTTTTGTGCCGATTAAGTAATTCCAATGAAACCCCTGATATGGGGATATCGAGTGAAAACGAAAGTACACCTGATCAAGGGTCTAGATCTAGGGCGCTAGATATGCAAACTTTTTACCTCAGAACGATATATATATATATATATATATATATATATATATATATATATATATATATGGGGGGAGGGGGGCCGACTGTTGCCGACTGCGACTGCGTGTCTCGTTATTTTGCGAATTCCTGTATGGCGCGGAACGAAACAGTGTTTGCACGGAAACATTATTCATGATGACTCATTCTGTTACGCGATCCAGCGAATGAACTCTATATATTAGAAGGGTATACTCCAAGGCGAAACGTCAATGGGAAATTGTATATTAATAGCTAACGTAACGACTTTATTTGCTATTGTTTACGGTTCTTTGGGAAAATGAGTTCGAGGGTCAAACGAGAAGTGTTGTAAATAACAGTTGTGCGGGCTGCATATTAGGATTTTTACTTTTATCGTTATCACAAAGTCAACATTCTTGCAATCACTTGCCACAAATAAGTCCAAAAATTCTTGGTTTGAACGAACATTTTGTTCATTTCGTCAGATGCAAAAATGTCAATGTTAGGTATTTGATGAACCAACAAATAATAAACATCCGTAAAACTTTAAACAAATAAATTTAAATAAACAATGTGTCCAATAAAATAATATAAAAATAGTTTAAAATAAAATAAAACGAAAATAGTATAAAGTATAATAAAGTATAATAATGTAAAAAATATAATATAATAATAAAATATAAAAATAATATTAAGTACTGTAATGTACTTTACGTTGTTAGTACGTGAGGAAACTGAATTCGAAAATTGAATCTGTAGATCCTGTGTTTTTGGGGCGAAAAGGTAGTACTAGATAGCTGCCTTGGAATACAAAGAAAATCTCGTATACGAAATCTATGCTGTGGCGAATGTAAAATTTCCTTTATCAAGGGATTTTAAGCGAACATGAGTCTTAAAAAGTCTACTAATTTCTTAGTTCAGTGTTGTGTCAAAACATAAGTGAATAATTCTTAGTGCAATAAAGGCAGGAGTATCAATATTCATCCAAGGTGAGTGTTTTAATTTTTTTATCTAAAGCATCAACATTTAGGTTATCAGTAACTAAACAAATACAATATTATACATTTTGCATTAACAATATTAAGTTTTTACAGTATCAAGTTTCGATGATTATGGATACAAAAATAGGAACTTTTAACATTAAAATTACATCAATGATAATTGTTACAAAATGTAGTAAAAGATTACCTTATTCTAATATGGTTAAATATTGTATAAATGAACTATTTCTATACAAAATTTTATTACATTTCTTTGGTATTTATCATCAGTTAGAATAGAGTTAAAACTATCAAAAATGGAGGTGTGATGGAATTATGTTGGGGACATTCCTGGAGGATGTGATTAATGTTCAACGGGCAATTGCAAAAGGTACAAAACGGGTTAGGTTTTTTCTCCAGTATATCGCTATGGGAAAATTTGGTATAACCTGATCTAATGTGTGAAAGGGTGACTTGCGTATCTCACCAATTTTCTTATGAGTTGTGCTTGCTTTGAGTTTATTCCATTGGTTTCACCATATTTTCTTAATGGTTTTGCCAGTAAACTTCAGGTATGATTAACTTGGCTATCCGGGAGACGCCGCGTCCAGGGCAGTCCGGAAGCCCGGTCCAATCTCAGATCGCCGCTCTCCCCTCCCTTAGCAACCTCAGCCATCTGCTTCGGAAGGTGTCAGGAATGTATTCGTGGGCCCGCAAGTGAGGTTTTGGAGAGGTCTTAGATTCAATTTTCAGGGAGACGGATTTTCGACACGAAAATGTAGGTTCGATTTCACTACCCGGACAGCAACTTCAGACTGGCTACTCATATCGGTCGTTTTTGTAGTGTTCTTCCAATCAGTTTCCCATGCGATTACCAGAGCAACAGCAGCAACTGACCGGTCCCAACCCTTCTCTTTAATGCTTCCCTCGCCATCTGCAGGGTCGGCGAAAAGCCATTCTCATTATTTAGAACAGGGGTTCGCAAACTATGTTAAGCGTACCCAGACGGGCGACTCGAGTGAGGAGTGGTGAGTCACTTCCCCTACTTGTAGGTACCGGCATTCAAATTTTGGTCTCATATGCATAGGCAATGAATGGTGTACAAAGCAGGTTCACAGCAGGTTTTCACGATGATTTCCCATTTCCCTCCCTCCCGCTCCACAATTTCTTCGTCATTAGTCATTACATCCTCCTCCTCCTCATCAACATCATCATCATCATCATTATCATTATCATTATCACCATGTCCCATTTTCAAACCATCTCGAAGATGCCCAAAAAACCCACAATGTGTCACAGTATCAATACACATCCACCCAGCGCCATGCAGTATCCCCCCAGGGTAAGGGTAAGTATCCTCCCAGGTAAGCAGCTACCAGGCGAAAATTTGAAAGAAAAGTAATCACTTGACTGGAAAGTGGAAGTAAATTGTCGAATGTTGTGTTATTCTTTTCTTAGTTACAGACACATTCGCTCTGAAATTTAATATTCCTCACGTTCTCGTAATTATTTACAATATCCTTGCCCCCGCCTGCCTTGCGAACGGGCAGCTAAAGTTTCGGATCGCCTTCTAGCACCAAAGAAAATACGATACTCCACAAAATGTCTTGTGTCATCACTTATAAAAAGAGTACTTTTTCAATTTCTAGGACACTGATCTCATTTCGTCACGAATTGCTTTTCACCGAATGCACGTATAACATGCAACGTATAATACAGATAACGATGTAGGTAATTTTATGTAATAGTTCGCTTCGAGATGTTAGCTAATTGAGGGGACCATAAAAGTGCTAATTGAGAGCGCCCGCCGCGCCGACTCGCAATCCAGGCGCGGTATCAGCACATAAAGCAGCGCGATTCCATCAAGGGAAGGCTACCAACCGTTGGGCGTTTACTGAACATGTCCTGCTTTTCAGTGATTTTATTTGACCACCATTGAGCTCGATTCCAATTCAACCAACCGATTCAAGTTCGACCACCATTTAACCTTCTTCTAAAACGTCCGACACTATCTAAATTTCTCCATTCGTGCGTTACGCCACTTCTTTTTATAAATAAATAAAACTAAAATTCCATATACAGGCTAAATGCAGGCTTTGAGTTAGTTCGTTTTAATTTTGATATGATTTTAGCTTAGCACCGAAAAAATGCATTCTTTGTTCGTTGAGTATACCTGTAAAGATTTTTTAAGTTTCAAAATAACCTAAAAATCCTACTAATCCACGTAAAAATTACAACTTTTTTTAAACTTATTCAATTTCTACCTCTATTTTGTAAGGTGTAACTTTTTGCCATAAGTTGTTAATGAGAGACTGAATTGTCAAGCCATTTTTCAGAAAGTTCTTCTTTCACGCGGATGTCCTCAACGTGAAAATGTTCAGTTGGCACGGCTAGTGCGGGCGGGCCGAGTGGAGTGTGCATTCCAGTGAGGCTCCAGCGCTGGTTCCGGTGGTTTGCGGCCTTCTTGGGCGCCCGCGGCCCGCACGCGCCCGCACGCGCGCGCACGCACATCGCACGCTGCTTGCGTCGCGCCGCCGCGGCGGGGGCGGGGCTCCCACACGTGCGGCAACCCTACGTGCGGGAACGCGTACGGAAACAATAATCAATCAATTTTTGCACGATGAATGTGAGAGCTCATACTTTTCTCCCCCAAACCTGTAGATTCGGTGGTATAACGGTCAGCGTACCGGACTGTTGTACCCGGGTTTGCGGGCTCAAACCCGATCAATGCCGTGGATTTTTAAGGGCGAAAAATCCTTCCGAGAGAAGTAAAGCCGGCTGTCCCATGTAGTAGATTTACTGCATGTAAAAGATCCTCAAGCCCAAAAGAAGCCTCTTAGCAAAATTGAGATCCGCCTGTTACGTCGCCCAAGATAATACCTCCTTTCTCCGCTAGGTGGTGAAAGGAGCGTAGCGAAATTTGCGTGGTTAGACGGAAGAGCGGACCTGATGGCTCGAGACTCGCCACGTAAAATAAGGCATTAACTCAAACAAACTCAAGTTTTGGTTATTGCTTTAAAAACTTATGTAAATGGCTCTAAAAATGCGAAAATCTGGTATAGCAAACCAATTCGCAGGATGGTTAAATAAAACGGCCGTTTCACGACAGAATTTTGATTTATTATATTTTTAATGTAGCATATTTATTAAAAATACGTCGTTTTAACAATAGAAAATAAGCATACAAGAAGGAATAATTCAATATTTATACTGAGAAACAGAAAATGTATTCAGTCAAGAAAATTGCGGTAGCTCAGTGCATCAACTGATGTCACTGCAGCGCCCCTAACCGGGAGGTCCTAGGTTCCAGTCCTGACGGCGGCAGGATTTTCGACACTAGCTTTTCAGCTAGGTCGAATTCAGCTGCTGTCTGGACGAGAATTCTAGCGGCCGGCTGCTCTGATCGGTAGTTTTCCGTGGTTTCTCCGATCAACACCAGGCGAATGACCCGTACCCTACCAAACGGGCCACGGACCGCGCGCGATCTGTCCTTCCTATTCCTAGTCCTATCCTCTCCCATTACACACACACTTACACTTACATACACTACACTACCACATATTCCGGGAGACCGTTCGGGAGCTTAGAGCTGGCCCCGACTGGAGCGGTCCTTGTTAGGGGGAAACACCACTAGGTAGGTCGGCGCCGGATCTCGCCATCCAGCGGGGGAAGATCACCGCCATCTCCCGAGAAAGAAACATGCACTACACTATCGGGGCTAATGATCGAAGCAGTTGACGCGCCCGGAAACACGAAAAAATCAATCAATCAATCACGATCTGTGTGTGAGGTCGTTGTAGAAAAATACACATACATATAAATATACTATATATACAGCAACAATATGCAATATACAGCAACAATACGCACAGCTCGGGTGTGAGTGTGGCGCATCGTACGTGGTATTCACTTTTCAGATCCGCCAGGCGTACCCGACACGGCGTTTTTATCCCCGCCGATTCTGTCACGCAGAATCGCTCGCAGTACTCGCGACTTCCACCTTTCAAGCTTCCCTTCTGAACGCTCGTAGAGATGAAGATAAAAATAATGCCAAAACACGTATAATCAATCAGAAAATCGGGTTAATAAGGGAAGTTAATGGAATGTAGGCGCCGCGGCGACGTCCTCTGCTCCGGATGAACAACGTCTGAGGTGGCTCAGGGCATCAACTGATGGCAGGGCAGTACCTGCAAACGGGAGGCCCTGGGGTTCCTTCCCATCCCAACGGAGTGGCGGGATTTTCAACACTAGCTTGTCAGCTGAGTCGAATTCAGCCGCTGTCTGGAGGAGAATCCTAGTGGTTGGCAACTCTGATCGGTGGTTTCGCATGGTATCTTTGATTAAAACCAGGCGAATGAGAGAACTTACCAAAAAATGCTTAATTAATTCTCTCCTGTCAATTTTATATTTTTTATTTCTTATATATTTTTCACATAAACTTTACTTTTTAATGAATTTCATCATTATTCATATTATAGTGACAATCAGAATCGTATCAAATTTTATCTGTTTATAGTAAAATATATGATTTCTGTAGGTACCACTTACATGGACGGAGGCAGCATAGTTTTCATCAGTTATTTTCCACATTGGAAATTAGTATTATGAATATGTTAAGAGTTTTGACTCAAGTTAATTAAGTTCTGAAAAGTATAGGAAAACAACGTGAAGAAACACCTGTGCAGTAATAAATGGTTTCTCATCAACATAACATAAGAATTATTTGTGCAGCTAAAGAGCTAAATGTCTCGTATACCTTTTAAAAAAACTGGAGGGAAGATTTAGAAAAATTGGAAGATTTAAGAAAACTAGACGGTGGTGAAGCGATTCTGGCTTGAGATTTGGATTTAGCGCGTCGACGTGCATAAGAAAACATGTGTCATATCTTCGGATCCGACAATAACCCCAGAAAACAAAAAAAAATAGTTTCACGGCGATTTAAAATAACCGGACAGTGGTGGCGCAATTCCGGCTTCATATTCGGAATCAGCACGTCGACATACATAGAGAAACATGTTTCAAGTTTTGAGGTCTGACAACTTTTGTTTGTGTGCCTGTGAATATTATAATTATTTACACCTGGAGGTCCTAGTTTCTAGTCCTGACGGCGGCAGGATTTTCCACACTAGCTTTCCAGCTAGGTCGAATTCAGTTGATGTCTGAAGGACAATTGTAGTGGTCGGCTGCTCTGATCGGTAGTTCACCGAAGTTTCTCCAATCAATACCAGGCGAATGCCGGAGCAGTACCCTAAGAAACGGGCCAAGGACCGCGCACGATCTTTCCTTCCTCTTCCTTTTCCTGT